>CAUYPK010019169.1:0-20337 GCA_963574355.1 Loris lydekkerianus
AGGGTTGTAGCCAATTTTCTTAATGTAAGTGCTGACTTCTTTAACGATTTCCTCATACCTCTTCTGGCTGGAGGGCAGCTCAGTGGAATCCGTCTTGTTAACACCAACAATGAGTTGTTTCACACCTGGTTTGTAAGCCAGAAGGGCATGCTCACAGGTCTGCCCATTGTTTGAGATACCAGCTTCGAATTCACCAACACCAGCAGCAACAATCAGGACAGCACCGTCAGCCTGAGACGTGCCTGTAATCATGTTTTTGATAAAGTCTCTGTGTTCTGGGGCATCAATGATAGTAACATAGTATTTGCTGGTCTCAAATTTCCGCAGGGAGATGTCAATGGTGACACCACGCTCACGGTCAGCCTTCAGTTTATCCAAGACCCAGGCGTACTTGAAGGAGCCCTTTCCCATCTCAGCAGCCTCCTTCTCACATTTGTCAATGGTTCTCTTGTCAATGCCACCACATTTGTAGATCAGATGGCCAGTAGTGGTGGACTTGCCCGAATCTACGTGTCCAATGACAATGATGTTGATATGAGTCTTTTCCTTCCCCATTTTGGATCGTATGGGCGGTTTTCACAACACCTGTGTTCTGGCAGCAAACGTTGCGAAAAAGCTCTAAGCTTTATTTCTTTAATGAATAGAAGACTTTTTAAACAACTTTAAAGTCAATCCTGTGAGTACTCAGATATTTGTCTCCTGGTGCCACATAGAAAGAAGCTTGTGTTTTTATGTGGTAGCCTGTTTTATTTATTAATTTTTAATTAAAATCACAACTGTATATAGTTATGAGGTACAATGTGATGATTTGATATACAATGTGGAATGCTCGAATCAAACTGATTAACATAGCCATCACCTCACTTAATTTTTTTTTGTGGTAAGACGTTTAAAATTTACTCTTAGATATTTTGAAATATACCCTTGCATCATGCATATTAGGTGAGATCCCACCAAATGCCCTCCCTCCTCCCACTAACTGCCCTTCCCATTTCCTTTCCCCTCTCCCTCGTCCCTCCTCCCCCTCGCTTGACTATATTTGTGTTTTATCGTTTGTATGAGTGTTTACGTGTTTATATATTGGTTTCATAATAGTATTGAGTACATTAGACTTTTTTTTTTTTCCATTCTTAAGATACGTTACTAAGAAGAATGTGTTCCAGCTCCATCCATGTACACATAAAAGATGTGACGTCTCCATCTTTTTTATTGCTGAATAATATTCCATGATGCACATAGACCACAATTTGTTAATCCATTCATGGGTTGATGCTTTGGGGTTTATTTGGGTAGAGTGTCATTGGACAAGAGATCTTTCAGGACAAGGATCTTCTCACTTAAATCATGGGGAATTGAGGCATGGTCTGGGCTGACTCGGATCTTAATAGGTATGAGGAGCAGTGTTATTTTATTTCTCTAATTGTATTTTTCTCAACTTCTAGGTGATACAAAGAGATCCTTGAAGAGTTTTTTAGGTCAGATCTAAGGAGGGTAGCGCCTGTGGCTCAGTGAGTAGGGGGCCCACCCCGTATACTGAGGGTGGCAGGTTCAAACCCAGCCCCGGCTGAACTGCAACCAAAAAATAGCCAGGCGTTGTGGTGGGCGCCTGTAGTCCCAGCTGCTCGGGAGGCTGAGGCAGGAGAATCGTGGAAGCCCAAGAGCTGGAGCTTGCTGTGAGTCCTGTAACGTCACGGCACTCTACCGAGGGCGGTAAAGTGAGACTCTGTCTCTACAAAAAAAAATACAAACAAACAAACAAACAAATTTTCAATTTATTCTTGAACAGAATAACTCACTTAAGATCATCCTCCTGTTAAATGCTAAAACCAGTATAAATTTGGCTCTTCTAAGAGTTATGTTTGTTCTCATTTTGTTTAATTTGTGTATAAGTAGGTACTGTTCAGAATTAAGTCATTTATGCATATTTACTACATGTCTTTTAAATTACAAAGTATTTTTTATTATGTATGTGAAGGTGACTGGCTCAGTGACACTGGGACTTCTCTGACTGCCCTGGGGAACTCTTGTTTTCCAAATACTGCCTCCCCATTTCACTAGACCATTCCACCTCTTCTTGGAGTGGGGGGTGCAGGAAGGGGACTCCACGGGCTCTACTTGCTGGCAGATTGGTGTACTGGAGAAAGCCTGTCATTGTTTGCTTTAAAAGATTCCCAGGGGGTTGCAAAGAAAAGCAAGACCAAGGACCACTAGGTAGAACATTTGCCTCTTTTGTGATAGCAACCTTTGACCCTCCTGGCTAGTACCGAGAACCAAGAGGGAAAGAACGTGTAAGTCTTCCAGCAAAATGCAGGAATGAGCCCTAGTTTCTTCCTCTCAACCTCTCTAAGGATTCTGGGCATCACTGAGGAATGAAGGGGCCAATCACAATTCAGATACAAACTTCCAATGAGGGTGAAAATGAGTCACTTTCTCTTATTTCAGTGCCCTTTGAGCTCTGCCTCAGTGGCACAATTCTAATTCCTCTGACTTATTCTGAAAGTATCACCTTCACCATTTTACCAATGTTTACTTCTTCTTCTCTAGATTTATTGTCACTTCTAGAAGGTGCTCAATCAATAGAAACTTCTAGTAGTTGCAAGCATTATAATATTGATCGCTGATATTTGTTCAGTGCTTTGTAGTATTTATTTCTTGTTGTGAGAACAACTCTACGACATGCATCCTATATCATGGACGGGTAAACTGAGCGTAACAGATGGATGTCTATGGGTGTGCATACACACAGGGAGATGTGACCCCAAGCAGGGATGGCCATCATTCCCAGAAGCCACAGGCAACTATTAGTGGGCTCTCCCTTGCAGCCTCCATGGAGAGCACAGCCTTGCAGATCCCTCTATTTGCCCACTGTGCTACTAATTTGGGGATCTGGCCTCTAGAAGTGGGAGGGAATAAGTTATTTTAAGCCAACAATGTGGTTGTTTGTTACAGTAGCCACAGCTCTGTAAGAACTGAGGGGCTTATGGAAGGAAAAGCTGGTTGGGGGAGATATATATCCAGTTTGCAGCATGACTCTGAAATGACTGTGGAATGTTGCAGGGAGGTGTCCAACTGCTTCTGGTGTTCCTGGGGAGGGGAAAGGGTGGTAAGAGCCTCAGGCATGGGAGAGTGTGGGGACCCCAAGGAGCTCCCTGAGCAAGTGCACCGAACACACGCTAGGTGGAGATGGAAACCTGCACATGGCCTCAAATTGTGATAAATGGCAGATAATTTGTACTGGACTCAATATAGGAGACAAATCATAGTAGAAAGGTTGGCTGTGGCTCTGAGGGGCTGTCACAGTAGAGCTACTTCTGCTTGTAAGCCCAGACATGGCCAGTGAGGCAGGGGTGTCCCCTTGGTGCAGGACCAGCAGGAAGGTTTCAGCCCGTGTTCACCCTTAAGTGTTCTCACTCATCGTCTCCCGAATGGGGACGCTGTAATGATGTGGGATGGTTTCTGCCCAAGTGCTTCCTTTTGTGAGGCCCTGGACCTCAGGCCGTGATTGAAAAAAGGACATTTGTTCTCTGGAAATGATTACTACCCACAAAAAAAGGCCACTTTATTATGAAAACCACCCTCCACTTGAGGCCTGAGACGGGAGAATCATGACAAGACCAGTGCAGAAGTGCAGGGCAAAAAGAATTTATTAAAGCAAGACGTTGAAACCTCTACATGCTGCGGGGCCGGTCACTAAAAGATGGTGGAGTCAGCACAAAATCCTTTTTACATTTCCTACATACACTTCACCAGTATTTCCCCCTGAAATAGAAACAGAAAGAAGAAAGGAAGGCGAGGCCAGTCACGTAGCCCCTGGAGACACACAGATACACAGTGAGATGGAA
This sequence comes from Loris lydekkerianus, assembly GCA_963574355.1. Classification (NCBI taxonomy): domain Eukaryota; kingdom Metazoa; phylum Chordata; class Mammalia; order Primates; family Lorisidae; genus Loris; species Loris lydekkerianus. Next base: position 3,843 of record CAUYPK010019169.1, read on the forward strand.
TTCTGTCACCAAAGGCAAATGAAAGGGGAGAGGCGGGAGCCCAGTGTGTGGAAGACACAAGTGCCTGCACCTGGTGCCATCAGCTCACACCATTCAGAGAGGGGACAACCTTTCCCATCAGGCCAATGAGAGCTGATGTCTCCCAAATATGTGACTTGGGCTCCTCAAGGAGGGGAAGGTGTAGCAGTGGACAGAGAGGCTCCAGGGTGACTTTCTCTGATGTCCAGGACTTAGGACGCTTCTTTCTCTATAATGAGGGGCATGGGACCAAGGGACTGGGTGAGGCTTGGAGGGACCCTGACAAGCCCTGTCTCCTGCCCCTCCCTGGCGAGGATTCTGTCTCACAGCCCCTGGACCTCTCAGCTTCCATGGAAATTTGCAGTTGAGCCTTGTGACCTAACCCAAGGGGCAGATGAGCCCATAGGCCCCTGGAAAACACCTCATTTGTTGAGAATGACATAAAGGAAGAGCCCCAGATTCCCATGTCCCTGCAGGAGACAAAGCAGCAAGGTCTCTGTCCACCTGCCGTGATCCAAGACAGCTCTGTGGGCTGGCCGTAGGTCTCCAGCCCTCACTTCCCCGTGCCACCCTCCCAACACTCCTCACAAGACTCCCGGTGACTATTCCCCACTGCATGGGTGGTCCTCAGCCCCAGGAGAGCTCCTGGCAGGGAGGCTGCAGTGCCCGGCTCTCCACCACCCCTGCCTGGGGCCTGGCTGTCCTCCTCAGGACACTACAAGGAACACAGCAGCCAGGCAGGGGACCTGAGGAAGGGGAGCAGGCCCAGGATGCTGTGTGCAGCTGAGCTGAATTCAGCAGGTGTCAGGGCAGCACCCACCCTGTGGTCCCATAGGGAAACAAGAGGTGACCAGCAAGGCTGTTCTCCCACCACCTGTGTCCCCATGGGACAGCAAGCTGACCTCCTTTCATGCTGTGCAGCTGACCAGAAGCCTCTAACTATACACAAACAAGAAAGAAATTACCAATATTTTCTCAATTCTCATTCTGTCAGATAAGGGCATCTGATCTGTGCATTTCTTCACTTCCAACTTGGCATCAACAGCTTCCTGAGGTGCATGAAATTTGGAGAGTTGTTGCATGAACACTTTGTTTCCAGCAAATAAGAAGCCTGTGATTTCGGAAGCAACAGCTGGACAGACCACTGCATTGGCTGGAGTACAAAAAAAAAACATTTTCAAAGTTAATTTTTGTAAATGGCTCCCATATTTTGGACCAGACAGGATCCCCGGGGTTACCTGTTAACATCCCGTAACAGTCCCAGTGAGAGAGTCAGACCCCTGGAGACTGACTTCCTCACCGTGTCGCTGCAAGACGATGAGCTGGGAGTGGAAACCTGGTTTTCTGACCACTCATTCAGGTTTTGTTTATTTAAGGCATTATTTCACAAAGCCTCTCTGGCTTCTTGAAATTCTCTTTACCAGATGTGAAAACATTACATTTTTCTCTACCAACTGAGTAATGCCTTGTTAGTCTTGAATATTGGTGAAGAGGAGATTTGGGGTAATCAGATTGTGAAGTGAATAGTAGAGTCAGAATCCTACCAAAGATCCTAGAAGTGACAATAAATCTAGAGAAGAAGAAGGAAAAATTGGTAAAATGGTGAAGGTGATACTTTCAGAATAAGTCAGAGGAATTAGAATTGTGCCACTGAGGCAGAGCTCAAAGGGCACTGAAATAAGAGAAAGTGACTCATTTTCACCCTCATCGGAAGTTTGTGTATGAATTGTGGTTGGCCCCTTCATTCCTCAGTGATGCTCAGAATCCTTAGAGAGGTTGAGAGGAAGAAACTGGGGCTCATTCCTGCCCTCCCTGGGAATTGCGGAGACACCTGGAACATCCACCTTGCCTGTTCTGGATTCTAGATTCCCCAGGTCCGTTGCAAATGCCCTGCACCCAGGAAGGGCCCCACCATGCTCTGACATGACCCCTGACCAGACAGCATCACACTGTGGGGAGACATTGGAGAGGGCAGGACCAGGAGCAACACAGGGAGAGACGAGGAGATTCAGAGAGTGGGAGGAGAGGGAAACCTCAGAGGGACGGGATCAGTCCTGAGAGAGGACAAGAGGACACACAAAAGAACTTCAGGACGAATGGCTAGAATAAACTGTAGAAACCCAGAAATCATAATGCTAATAATTGTACTAGTTCTACTACTAATCCTGGCAGGACTCGTAGAAAACTAGTCATGTTCGAGATACACAGTGAGCACTGCTTAGTCTCAGAGATCCTGAGAGCACTGCCTCCTCCCTCCCCGGGAGCACTCTAGGGTCCTCCCAGCTGTAACATATTATGAATCTGAACTTAGGAATTGGACACTGAGGGCTCTGTTGATGCCTAAAGCCTCTAGGACAGCGGTTCTCAACCTGTAGGTTGTGACTCCTTTGGGGGTCAAAAGACCCTTTCACAGGGGTCGACTAAATACATGCTGCATATCAGATACTTATATTATGATTCATCACAGTAGCAAAATTACAGTTATGAAGTAGCAACGAAAATAATTTTATGGTTGGGGGTCACCACAACACGAGGAACTGTGTTAAAGGGTTGCAGCATTAGGAAGGTTGAGAGACACTGCTCTAGGAGGAGACTGCCTGATAATCACAGGCAGCAGCTTCCTAGCACAGCTGGACTCAACCTGCTTCACCTCACTCCACTCCCACAGCCACTCCTGGCAGAAGCTTTGAGCACCAAGGACAGGAGGAGGTTTGGAGAGGATGAGCACCTTGCCAAGGCCAAGTTGGAAGTGGCAGAGCCCATACTGCCCCAGACCTGCCGATAGACCCTGCTGCATCAGAAGCATGGATCTCAGTCAGGAGCGAAGCTCAGGCAGAATTCCTAACATTGACCTGTGATGAGTTTCTATAAAGCTTCCATGTTATTGGGGTGGATGACATGAGTAGTTCAACAAGAACAGGAAAAGATTTGAACTGTGGGTTGTCCTGGACCTCAACCCCAGCCCTAAGTCTTACCTACCACTCAAGGGGGTACTGGCCAGGGGCTGGGACTAGGACTAGACTGAAGACAATCGATACTCACCCTCATAGCAGCAAAGGGCCAGAGTGACCAGCAGGAGACACACCGACAGCCTCATGGTGGCTTATCTTGCTTTGAGCTTTCAGCTTTAGCAAACAACGAGGGACTTGGACTCAGAGTCAGGAGGCTGCGAAGCCATGGGGCCCAGGGCTATTTGTACCTAGTGAGCCTGGCTGGTCCACATAGGCAGACAACAGGTCACGAGGCCTGGCTTCCAGCCATTCTTTCCTCAGGGAGTGCTATTGCCACATCACCGTCCCATCCCCACACCTCCCTGCATCCTGAGTGAGGCAGCACACAGGAGGGCAGCCCCACAGGAGCTCTGCTCTGCCCTCCAGGTGAGGGAGCAGGCGCCTCTGGAAATGACCCTTAGCCCTCAGTGTGATTTTAGAATTTTGACAGTGACATCTTTGTTGTGTCAGTGCAGAGGCACAGGTGTGTTCTCTGCAGGAGGAAAGACCTCAGGGGACACAGGACGCTGGGCGCCTTGGCTTTGGTTGTAGGAGACCAGGAGCATAAGGAGGACCCCACTCTGCTCCCTCTGTATATCTGACACCGACCATGTGTGTTTCACCTGCATATGGATCAAGTCTGGATGAGACCTATTCTCACCCTTGGACCCTTCCTTCACCACCATCATCACCGTGTAGGTGCCTTAAAGCATTATTGGATACACCCCACCTATGGAGAAAGTCCCCACTTGGGGACAACATCTGCTCCACCTGCTCTCTAGCCTTCCTCACTCCTCAGCCCTGGGCTTTGTTTAGGGGCCGAGTTGTCAGCAGAGCTGAGCTTCCAATTTTCTTTCTACTGACCTCCTAGGACAATGAGCCACCCCACCTCCTCATAGGGCTGAAGTGATGATTAGGTGACCTTGAGTCTTTATTCCCCAGGAGCTCCTGGACTGTCAGGATCCAGCTGAGCCTCAGAGATATGGAGACTTGTGCTCCTGGGCACCAGGGAGGGAAGATGGTGGAAATGAAGAGACACATGAACAGGGTGGGTGCTCACTTCCTCCTTCCCTTTTGGGCTTGAGTCTTCCACTTCCCGCTTTGCTGTCTGCACCAATCCCATTCTTCATGGAGAGTGAAGGCAGCCCCAAGCCAAAGGCACACACACCCCACCTGCCAGTCCACCCCTGTGTCATTGTGCTGGTTGGGACTAGGAATTCACCAGAAATTGGCCAAGTACGGTGACTCATACCTATAGTCCTAGCACTTTGGGAGGCCAAGGCAGTAGGAGAACTTGAGGCCAGGAGTTCAAGAACAGTCTGAGCAACATATTGAGACCCCGTCACTATTTAAAAAAAAATAAAAAATAAAAACATTAGCCAGGCATGGTGGTGCATTCCAATTGTACCAGCTATTAGAGAGGCTGAGGCAAGAGGATCACTCGAGCCCAGGAGTTAGAGTTGCAGTGAGCCATGATGACGCCATTGCAATAAAAGGGCGGCATCTGTGGCTCAGTGAGAAGGGCACTAGCCCCATATACCAAGTGTGGCAGGTTCAAACCCGGCCCCAGCCAAACTGTAATAAAAAGTAGCCGGGCGTTGTAGTGGGCGCCTGTAGTCCCAGCTACTTAGGAGGCTGAGGCAGGAGAATCACCTGAGCCCAAGACCTGGAGGTTGCTGTGAGCTGTGATGCCATAGCACTCTACCAAGGGTGACAGAATGAAACTCTGTCTCGGAAAAAAAAAAAAAAGGAATCAACACAAATTTCTTGCTTAAATGAAAATGTATTTGAGAGGAATCATTGTGAAGCCAAAAGTTTTCAGAATCAGCTCATAATCAAATCATTTGGGAGCTTTTATAAAACACAGACTCCCCCCGCCCACCCCCAGGCTACCTCTCTGGTGATGTTGATTTAGGAGGTCTAGGAGGAGGCCCAGACTCCCTCACTGGTGAAAACGTTTCTGTTGATGATAACAGGAAGTAGGGCTGAGAATCATCCAGAAAGCCAGAAAGATCTTTACTGAGGGGGGGAACTTATTGGCTGGATTGTCGGAGACACGTTAGTAGGTTTGGTTGAGTCCCAGTAAAGGGTGACAGTGGCTCTCACTTCTAGCACAAAGGATGGGTGATGGGGGCCGAGGGGGACACTTCTGAAACCAGCTCTGCCTCCACCATCAAGGGACCTGAGCTATAGTTTGGCAGCCCAAGGCTCTGGAGTTCAGTTCTGTGTTTATGTCTGTTGGACCAAAGGAAGATCACTCAGTTCATGTAAATCCAGTTTTCTGATTTGTCAAAATAAGCTAATAATTGTATCTGTCCATTATTGGATTCCTAGATGATGAAATGAGTGTGTTCAGCTGTATGTATTTAAAATTTACCAAAGTCTGACACAGTAAACTCTCAATGATATTAAACACTAGTAACTAGTCCTATTTGTCATACATGTCATGGGTTGTCACCTATTCCTAGTTTAGAGCAGAGCAGAATTTCTTTTTTTTTTTTTTTTTTTATTGTTGGGGATTCATTGAAGGTACAATAAACCAGATTACACTGATTGCATTTGTTAGGCAAAGTCCCTCTTATAATCATGTCAAAAGATATAGCACACACCAAGGCCCCACCCCCCTTCCTCCTTCCCTCTCTCTGCTCTTCCTTTCCCCACCCCTCCCTCCTTCTTTCTCTCAACAGAGCAGAATTTCAAGAAATTATTTATTTTCAGGACTACTCATCACATGCCACATAATGAAGTTTGGGTCAATGTTGGACCGCAGGTACTGTGGTGATTCTGTAGGATCACAACACCATATTTTTACTGCATCTTTTCTGCGTTAAGGTATATTTAGATGCCCAGAGACTTACCCTCATGTGACACTTGCTCACAGAGTTCAGCACAGTAACCTGCTCCTGGGTCTGCAGCCCAGGAGTGACAGGCCATGTCGTGTAGCCTGGGTGTGTGGAAGGTGTGCTGTACCTAAAGTGACATTAGCACAGTGATCAGATTGCCCAACACCACATTGGTCAGAACATGTCCTGCATAAGGACTGTACAGGTGACACCCTTGTACTATCTGAAAAGAAATGGAGGAAACCAGCTGACAGTCTCTGGCTCTACACACCCAGAGACGGGAATGAGGGTGTCAGACCTTCCTCAGCTGACAGAGCTGAGATTCTTTGAGGGCTTTTTTTGATGTTTGTTGTTTGTTTTTGAGACAGAGTCTCACTCTGCTGACCCAGCTACAGTGTAGTGATATCATAGCTCTCAGCAACCTCAAACTGCTGGGTTCAAGGGATCCTCCAGGCTGTACCTCCCAGAGTGGTGGGACTACCGCCCTGAGCCACCACACCCAGCATCTGAGGAATTCTCAGTATCTGTTGAACAGAGCTTTTCTTGGCACAGGCATGACATTTAGAGGTATATTACCTTAAGGTATATTACCTGAGGGAATCTCTCAGAAAGGAGTGTTTTCACATATTTTTATTATTCCTATAGCTCTTAACACTTGCTCGGGGCTTTTCTAGTTTTCATTGATTGTACTGTTTATGGTTGATTAATCCTTCCCTAGGCGACGGAAAATCTTCCAATGTGGGGGAATCTGTCCGTGATTCCAATAACTTGGTCAACATTCTCATTTATAGGCTTTGATAGCACCATAGACCTCTCCTTTATAGCCTTTTCCAAAATTGTAGTCTACAAAATGTATAATCCGTTCATTGACACGAGCTTCCCAGAGGCAGTGTCTGGTTTTGCTCATATTTGCACAGCGCGGTGCCTGGTACCCAGAGGAGGATCACAGATAATCCTTTAATAAATGAATATTAAATTTATGAGTGAACAAACCACTAAACAACTGGATTAAGTACATCTTTGGTGTAAAAGTATGTGCATGATGCCAGGCTTCCTCTTGGGCAACTGAGAAAGAAAAGTTAACACCGTTGTTTTGACAGTGTGAGAAATTCAGAGGTTTTCTGTATTCATGGAAAGAACATTGCTATAAAATGGCTGTGCACCCACTACCTCAATTTCTAATTTTCTGCTATAATCCTAGACTCCCCACAAAATCAACCAAGACTTCAAATCAAATCTACCTCTAAATTGACAAAAAGAGGTTCTGCTTCAGTTTCACTGAGAACTAGGAGGTTCCTAGCTTCTGAGTTGTCAGGACCCCGGTAGCAGAGCAAGCTCCCCAGGGACTCCTCCTCTGCCTTTTCCCTACCCATGAGCCCAGGGCTTTATGGAAACGGCGGAGGCACGGGATCGTCTGATCAAAGGCATTGAGACACGAAGAGGCGCAGATGGAACACATTTGAAAGCCACTTAAGGATCTCTAGAATTTTATCTTGCAGAAAACTTGAGCTTGTTGGAGACTGAAAACAACGGTGGGAGGGAAGATGAGGCAGCATAAACCACTACCATGACCTCTAGAAATGGGAGCAGTGTGTTAGAAGAACATCAGGTAGCCGGGTCGACCCGAAACACGCAGGAGTGTGTGGTGGAACAGGAAGGTATGTGACCGCAGGACAGGGTGGGACACATCACGCAGCACTTTCATTTTACTCCCCGGTCTCGAGGGCAGAATGGGTGGGGGAGGTAAGACCCATCCAGACTGTATTTGTCCCAGTGCTTTCATGCTGGGTTGCCCATCCTGAGTCAAAACCACATGGGCTTTTCACATCCATTAGCATAGCTCCTATCAAAAAACAAAACAGCATATTGTGACTACACTATGGAGAAATAGGAAACCTTATGTATTGTTGGTGAGAAGTAAAATGGGGCAACTACTAAGGAAAAGAGTATGGAGGTCCCTGAAAAATTAAAAATAGTGAGGACCAGAAAGGAGCAAGATGGCGGGCTAGGGACATGTCCTTACTAGCCACTCAGGGTCAGACAGGGGAGAGAAGAGGATGCCATAAGCATATGCAATTATTACTCATCAATTTCACAGAAAAGTTAAAAGTAATATATGGAAACATGATGCTAACAACATTCTTTTCAAAAAAAGGAAACAATTCATATTATAAAAGTGAATCTATGAACGGGTCGTTATTTATAGATAGTTATTCAACTATCAGGGAAATCTAAAATAATTTAATGAAAAAGCTGTTAGATCAGAAAAGAGTGCAACAAGTTAGCTGAATACAGGATCAACATATGGAAGTCATTGCTATAATGTTACATAATGGGAAAAAGTATACCATTGACAGTAACAGTGCCAGCAACAAAATACATTAAACTAGGTATATTTGGAAATATGCAAACATTTAAAGATAAAAATAATGAAACTACACGTGAGATTTTCACAAAGGCAAAGGGAATCTAAATAAATGGAGACACATACCTGTTCTGAAGCAAATATTAGAAAATTTAAAGATGTCAACTATTCTCAAATTATTCTACAAATTTAGGGCCAGGCATCAGGTTTTACGTCTGTAATCCTAACATTCTGGGAGGCCAAGGCAGGAGGATAGCTTGAGCTCAGGAGTTTGAGACCCACTTGAGCAAGAGCAATACCTTGTCTCTACTAAAAATAGAAAAATTAGCCAGGCGGGTAATTTTGCCAGGTCAATGTGGCAGGTACCTATAGTCTCAGCTACTTGGGAGGCTGAGGCAGGTGGATAGCTTGAGCCCAGGAGTTTGCGGTTGCTGTGAGTTAGGTTAAAGCCATTCTACTCTAGCCTGGGAAATGGTGTCAGACTCTATCTCAAAAGAAAAAAATTCTTGAATTCTACAAATTCAAGCAGCCCCCATAAGAATCATAATAAGGAAGTTGTATGCTATGTTTGAATTCTGATATATAATTTGGATCTGTTAAAATTAGAATGTGTTCAGCAATTGAGGAATGGGGTAGACGTTCAACTTTGGGGCCAGATGAGCTGGGCTCTAGCTGGGCTCTGGCCCCTTTCTACTTGTGAGTCCTCCATCAAGTTGCTTAACCACGTAGCCTCAGTTTCCTCATTTGTAAAATAAAGGTAGTATAATAGTGCCTATTTGATAGGATTGTTACAAGGAGGAGTAAATGAATTAATAGAGGACAAGTACTCAGCACAGTGTCTGGCAGTAAACGTCAGTTATGACATGTAACAAAAAAGGGTAGAGAAGTCAAATAAAATATATTACTTCATTTCCAAAGTAAATATCAAACTGAGTCTGAGTCTGTCAACAGGAAATGGTCACATATCCTAAATGCAGCCAAAGTGCTTCAGAATCTGGCCCTGGTTCCAGTGGTCTTCCTCACAGTTGGCATAACTTTGCAAAAATTGTATTATTAACAGTCAGGTTCAAGTGATGTTATGGTTTTAACATCCTTCATATTGAATACTGGAACTGAAAGTATAGGAGGGTGGTGGGTGGGGAGAGTTCTTATTTATCTCCAAGACAGACAGAGGCTCTGGCTCTGTCCTCAGCAGGATGTGCTGGTCACACATATCCTTTTGACAGAGATTATAACCCCAGGGATTTAAAGGATTCTCTGGGGGACTTGATGTTCTAGTTTGTGAACACGTACCTTAAGGTATCACTTTGATATCCTTATATATGCTTTACTGTGTAGATATGTGATCACACTGCCTGCTGTTTCCACCTTCCTTACATAATCATTTCTGTTCCATTTTACCAAAAACAGAAACATTCACACCCTCCATAAGAATCTTAATTCAGAGCATTGACGCTGCCTGTAGAAATCTCTAGATTTCAAAGAAACAATGTAAAGTATTACGTTGTGATAACAAAGTTTTTTCTATATCGGGTGGTACCTAATGTTTGTTTTTAATAAAATCCGAGAAAGTCCTAATTTAGCAGTGGCAAATATAATCGCTAAAAGTAATTTTGAGGTGAGGTCTGATGGCGCATGCTGTAATCTCAGCACTCTAGGAGGCTAAGGTGGGAGGATCACTTAAGTCTGGGAGTTTGAGACCAGCCTGGACAATATAGCAAAAGCCCCTTCTCTATAAAATAAAAATTCTTAAAGCAATAATAATTTTTCCTGACTTCAGGATATACTACAAGTCTATAGTGATCAAACCAGCATGGTATTGACATAAAAATAGAGACATAGATCTATGGAACAGAACAGAGAATCTAGAAATGAAACCAGCCTCATACTGTCATCTGATCTTTGATGAAGCAAACAAAAGCAAATACTGGGGAAAAGAATCCCTGTTCAATAAATGGTGCTGGGAGAACTGGCTAGCCACATGTAAAAGACTGAAGCCAGACCTTCACCTCTCCTCACTTACAGAAATTAGCTCATGATGTATAAAAGATTTAAATCTGAGACACAAAACTATAAAAACCCTAGAAGAAAGTGTGAAAAAAACTCTTAATCTTATCATCCTAGGAAAAGAATTTATGAAAATGACCCCACTGGTAATCACAGCAACAACAAAAATAAATAAAAGGCACCACAGCCTGGGAAGGGGGGATCTGTGGTCACTCACAGATGGTGATGGTGTGTGGCAGGTGGAGGCACGCAGAGCAGGCACCTGGGCCAGCCCCTTGCAGGGCCTGCACTGCCCTGTGACCAGCACCCTCCCCACTTTGTTGTGGACAGGAGGGAATGGCAGAAAAAAGCTAAGGGGAGTGGTGTCTGTGGCTCAGTGGGTAGGGCACCAGCCCCATACATTGAGGGTGGCGGGTTCGAACCGGGCCCCAGCCAAACTGCAACCAAAAAAAAAAAAAAAAAGAAAAGAAAAAAGGTAAAGACACAGCTCCTTGGGATCTTTGCTTTTTTATTTCTGTATCAAATTAAAAGTTTCTGGGCAGCACCTGTAGCTCAGTGGGTAGGGCTCCAGCCACATACACTTGGGCTGGAGGGTTCAAACCTGGCCCAGGCCTGCCAAACAACCATGACAACTACAACAACAACAAAAAATAGCCAGGCGTTGTGGCAGGTGCGTGTAGTCCCAGCTACTTGGGAGGCTGAAACAAGAGAATTGCTTTAGCCCAAGAGTTTGAGGTTGCTGTGAGCTGTGACGCGACAGCACTCTACCCAGGGCGACAGAGTGACAGCTTGAGGACATAATCAACAAAGCAAAGAGACAACATACATAATAGGAGAAGATTTTTGCATGTTTTGAATTCAACAAAGGGCTAATAACCAGAATCTACAAAAAACTTGAGCAAGTCAACAAGAAAAGATCAAACAACCCCATTAAAACTTAAAAACAGACATGAGGGTGGTGCCTGTGGCTCAGTGAGTAGGGTGCCAGACCCATATACCGGAGGTGGTGGGTTCAAACCCAGCCCTGGCCAAAAACTACAAACACCCCCCCCCCCAAAAAAAAAAAACAAAACAAAAAAAAAAACTTAAAAACAGACATGAACAGAATCTTTTCTTGTGAGGACAGATGAATAGCCAACAAACAAATGAAGAAAAGTCTTCACTTCCCCTCATCATCAGAGAAATGCAAATCAAAACCACCTTGAGATATCACCTAACCTCAGTGAGAATAGCCCACATAATTAGGTCCCAAAGCAAAATATGCTGGCACAGATACACAGAGAGGGGAACATTTGTGCACTTTTGGTGTGACTGCAAATTAGTACAGCCTCTATAGAAAGAAATATGGAGATTCCTCACAGAAATAAAAGTAGACCCACCATTTGATCCTGCAATCTCATTACCAGGTATCTATCTAAAAGAACAAAATCTACTTTACCATAAGGACATCTGTACTTGAATGTTTATAGCTATACAATTTACAATCACAAATTCCTTTTTCAGCGCACAAATGGATTAATAAATTATGGTACATGGCTGGGCATGGTGGCTCATGCCCATAATCCTAGCACGCTGAGAGGCTGAGGAAGGAGAATTGCCTGAGCTCAGGAATTTGAGACCAGCCTGCACAAGAGTGAGATCCGTCTTTACTAAAATTAGAGAAAGTAAACAAAAGTTGTGGTTGGCACCTGTAGTCCCAGCTACTCGGGAGGCTGAGGCAAGGGGAAGGCTTAAGCCCAAGAGTTTGGGGTTGCTATAAGCTATAATATCCCACAGCACTCTACCCAGGGTGACAGAGTAAGACTCTGTCTCAAATAATAATAATAGCAAATTGTGGCACATGTGTACCATCTAAGCCATAGTACTCTCAGCCATAAAAAGATGAAGATTTCAAGGCGGTGCCTGTGGCTCAAAGGAATAGGGTGCCGGCCCCACATGTCGGAAGTGGCAGGTTCAAACCGAGCCCCAGCCTAAAACTGCAAAAAAAAAAAAATATGATTTCATTTTTTTGTAACAACCAGAATGGATTTAGAGAACATTCTCCTAAGCAAAGTATCACAAGAATGAACAAACAAGCATTACATATACTCAGTACTAAATTGGAATGAGTAGATTAAAAACTACATCATCACATGGGAGAAAAACTCATTTAAATTCAAGTAGAGGAGAGGGGAAAAGAGATTGTGCAAATTCCAACTCAGTGGGGACACTGCATGGGGACACTGCACGCTTTCTGGGTGAAGGACACAACTATAACTCGAACTTTACAAAAGCAAACTTTGTAACCTAATCATGTGTACCCCGCTGTTAATCTGAATTAAAAATAACAAAAATTTCTCAAAAGAAGACATACCAACGGATAACAGATACATTAAAATATGTTCAACATCACTAATCATCGGGGAAATGCAAGTCAAAACCACAGTGAGATGTCAACTCATACCTAGAATGAGTCGTTACCAAAAAGACCAAAGATTACAAGTGTTGGTGAGGATGTAGAGAAAAGGGAATTGTTGGAGGCTGTTGGTGGGAATATAAATTAATGAAGTCATTATGGAAAACAGAATGGAGTTTCCTCTAAAAATTAAAAACAGAACTGCCATATGATTCAGCAACGTCACTACTGGGTACACGGTGATCCCTCAGTATACTCAGGGGATTGGTTCCAGGGCCTCCCCTCCATGAATATACCAAAATCTGTGCATATTCAAGCCCCTCAATTTGCCCTATGGAATCTCAGTATACGGGAACTCAGCTCTCCATATATGCATTTTGCATCCTGAATACTGTATTTTTAGTCCATGACTGGTTAAACAAAATTCATATATGAACTCATAGTTCCAATCTATATTCTTAAGGGTCAACTTCATATTCAAAGGAAATGAAAGTAGCGTGTCAAAGAGATCTCTGCAATCACATGCTTATTGCAGCACTATTTACAATAGCCAAGACACGGAATCAACTTAAGTGTTCATCAATAGATGAATGGATAAAGAAAATGTGGCATGTACACAATGGAATACTATTCAGCCATTAAAAAAGAATGACATCCTGTCACTTGCAACAACATGGATGAAGCAGGAGGACATAAGCGAAATAAGCAAGACACAGGAAAACAAATACCACTTGTTCTCACCCACATGAGGACAATAAAACAGCCCATCTCATGGTAGAAAATAGAGCAGTGATGACCAGAGACTGGTGAGGGTTTTGTATGGGGACAGGGGATGTGGACAGGTTGGTCCACAGCTACAAAGGTACAATTAGAAAGGAAGAATAGGTTCTTTAGCGGGCGTTGTGGCGAGCACCTGTAGTCCCAGCACTTCGGAGGCGGAGGCAACAGAATGGCCTAAGCCCAGGAGCTGGAGGTTGCTGTGAGCTGTGATGCCACAACACTCTACCAAGGGTGACAGCTTGAGACTCTGTCTCTAAAAAAAAAGAAAGAAAGAAAGAAAAAGAATAAGTTCTAGTGTCTTATGGCATGGTTGAATGACTATTATCAAGAATAAGCTAGAGGGAGGATTTTGAATGTTCCACCACAAAGAAATAATAAATGTGTGAGCTGATGGTTGTGTAATTACCCTGATTTGATCAGTACACAACGTATACAGGTATGAAGACATTACATTGTACCCCATAAATACGTACAATTTTTAGATGCCAATTAAAAACGTTAAAAACAACTTGGAATGATAGGTTACTATGACATTTTAAGCCTATAGCTCAGAGGAATTCAAAGAGTTGAGTGACGTCACTACCACATATTCTTTTTTCATCTGCCTATTCTTGCAAGAAGTATTTAGAGTTTACATCTATAAAGATGAAAAGCATTAATAAAATTGCCTCAGGCAGTGCCTGTGGCTCAAAGGAGTAGGGCGCTGGCCCCATATACCGGAGGTGGTGGGTTCAAGCCCAGCCCTGGCCAAAAACTGCAATAAAGAAAAAATAAATAAAATAAAATAAAATTACTTCATTTGAGCAATAAATAATATTATGCACGGATATATAAAGTTTAAAAGTCTTCATTCAGCTCAATAAGAGATCCATTAACATTTGGTTTCATTTACTTAACGATTGTCACAAATTGAAATATGTTTGTCAGTTCAGAGCTTCAGGAATCTCTGCTGATGCTCACATCACCAATGTGCAGTATGTTACAAACTCACAGATGCACAGAATTTTTGCTGAAAGCTCTGAGTTGCAAGTGAGCCCCATGGGATGGAAAAGATCATTGGACATCTAAGGTTGTTTCCTTCACTCTGTTTACACATCTTGCCGTGACCACATGATCCTGTGATGTCTAAAGCCTTTTTCTGAGTCATACCCTAGGAAGAATAATGAAGGGAAGAACATAAGAAATCTTTAGTTTGTTTCCAAGTTTTCCAAGACAACAGTTTCTCATTGTGTGCAGTTCACTATTTGTGCTGTTCGTTAAGACTGAGAGTCAGTCCAGGTGCTATTTGGGAGTCGAGCTAGAGTTTAGAGACCCTCCATCCCTGTGCAAATTGACTTCGTGCATTATTTCCCATTAGCGGGGCGCCCCTGTCATCCAGCTACGATATGTACACTCTCTGCATGGCCTGTGAATTCCCACCCACACAGGGGAGCCTGAGACCACCCAGAAGAGAGGTTTGTGTCCTCTGCAAAACAGGTGCCAGTTAGGATAATGAAAGTAAGGTTTTTTTCACATTGACCAGAAAGAGGAAAAGGATTACCCATTAGCATCCACAAACAAGTTGAAGGATTTTTAAAGAATTCTAGAAGAACTGCACTGAGAATCAGGCCAAGTAACCTTAGGATGTGTGTGATGGTCCACATTAGAAAACTGCTGAGTGCATCTTCAGGATCCTCAAAGCCTTCTTCTGTGTTCATGATTATAGTTTGCTATCACTGACTGTAAAGACCTCTTGTCCCCAACAGTATTTTGCACTGAAAAACCACATATTTTGGAAGGTCAGAGGGAACTGGGGTGAGGCAGAGTCTGCATCTGGATGTGTATTTCTTCTCTCGTTCTTTCCCATGTCCAACTTCAACAATTATCCAAGTCCTACCCCAAACTTCATTCTCTCTTCCCCACAAAAAAATTCCTTCGCCTAAAGCCTAATTTCTCCAGCATGAGTCTGGATTTCAGCAATGTCCAGTTTTATTTCTTTGTAGATTTCATCCTATTTTCTCTCCCTCTGTCAGGAAATCTTAAACACTTCTCATTAAATGTCACTTATTTCCGCTATACTGTGCCCTCTGCAAAACAAGATTAACTGCTTTATTCTTTTGTTGGCATTTTAATTTGCTATCTTTTAAGATCTGTAAAGGAGATGGACAGAGATTAAACTCATGTTCCAGTCTTGGGGGATGTGCTTTATTTCTTGATGTCTATTGTGATCAGGTGCTTTGACAGACAGGTAACTGTGATGATCATGGCCTTGTGAAGGCAAAGAGCAGTATTTTTTTTAAGCAACTGTAACTGCCTCTAAATCTCCTTTTGACATTTGCTTTTGTACTTAGCAATGCTAAGATTTCTAGATTTCTGCTAATGATAAAGAGGAAAATAATTCCTGACAATGAGTTGGAGCAATAACAGAGAAAGATGTCCTGGTATTATGTAAGTAATAAAAGTAGTTCAACTTTTTTTTTTTTTTTTACTTTAAAAATGTTTTTATTTTTTGAGCAACTAATGGGCAGGTGTTCTACCCATAAATTCTACTTTCCAATAACAATTAGGAACTTTTATAAAGAAAATCACAGAATAAACTTTAAAAGGCAATGGATTCCTCTCCTCCTAGACCACCGCTGGACTAGAAAAATAAAGCTTATTCTGCCAGGAATCACAAGTTGGAACTGAGTATTCCCTAAGTGGAAATTATACAGTGCCGTTTCAGTGAAAGATTATTTAGCCTTCATCCCCAACATCCATAACTAGCTTTTTAGAACAGTTAAACCAAGCCAAAATAGTTCAGGCTAGGCTTTATTATATAAGGCTATTATGGTCTTGAAAGATACTAAAAACAGGAAAGACCGATCAAAATAAAAGATATTATTGGAAACTAATAGTCACAAATTGTTAGTTCCTTGCTGTATCTCTCATCTATGAAAGATTACTAAAGGGATTATTTTACTGTAAAGGAAATTTTAGTTTCTAGCCAGAACTTTTGTCCTTAGTTATTACATAATAGGACCTGTCCAGGGCCGTTATCCAAATGGCATGACCATTGTATGCACACAATTCACTTCTGTCTTTACAAACAGAACTTTCATAATTTACATAAGCACAT
>CAUYPK010019171.1:0-49931 GCA_963574355.1 Loris lydekkerianus
CTAAATGCAGAATACAGATGTCTACATACAGTAACTAAGAAAATGCCATGAAGGCTACGCTGAACAGTTTGATGAGAATACTTCAGATTGTATATGAAAGCAGCACATTGTACCCCTTGATTGCACTAATGTACACAGCTATGATTTAACAATAAAAGTAAATAAATTTAAAAATAAAATAAAATAAAATAAAATAAAAAGTGATATTTGAAAAAAAAATTATGATAATAAAAAATTTGACCTTGTAGCTGAGTATTTGTACCCAGGGTCTCATAGATTGCCGCGGATCTTTTGCTGTCTTCTTACTTTTTTTACCCTGTCAATAAATCACTGAATGGAAAAATAAAGTCTCCATTTAAATAGTCTACTGAACTCTCCATATTGGTACATCTAAAACTAAACTTATAGCCTTCATCTCCAAGCATGCTTCTTTTCAAATTATTTATGTAATCATTAGAAATTTGTTTATCTTATAAATACATGCTTAGCTTTTGTCATATTGCCAATATTACACTAGGTGCTGTGCAGACAGTTTGTTAAGCATTGTGCTCTGTGCCTTCATAAATTTGCAATCTGGTAGAAGATATTTCCTATGAGGAATGAGCTGAGACTTCAAGGATGAGTAAATATTAACTAGATGAAGGGCAAGAGCTGAAGAGAATTAATTCCTGGCATCCTGAACAGCAGGCACTGAGGCAGAACCGCATATGGTGTGGCAGAGAAAATGCAAGGTGCTTGAAACCCTGGAGTGTCAGGTGTAAGGGAGAGTGCTGGGAGGCAATCGTGGAGAAATGAGCAGGGATCAGCAGAACCTTACTGGAGATCAGTAGGTCACATCAACAAAGTTCTATTTAATAACGAACCATTTTTGCATCGTTGTTAAGAGTCAGTTGTGGTGTGAGTATTTGTTTTCACAGTGTGTGTGAATCCATATGTGTACTGACATTCTGAGGGACATACATTGTTATTATCATTGTCTGTAGATTAGAACAGAACAGGGTTATGGTGTTTCAGCTTGCATATCTTCTAAGTAATGGAGCTGCAATTTGAAAATTGGAGCAGCTACTCCCTAACTACTAGCATTTCTCTATTGTTGTGGCTGTGGAAACCAATGAGAGAATTTTAGGGAGAGGAGTAACTACCATTACCCTATTTCCTTCTATCAATTTGCCAGAATCTTTTTCTTTTTATTTCTGAGACAGAGTCTCACTATGTTACCCTTGGTAGAGTGCTATGATGCCATAGCTCACAGCAACCTCAAACTCTTGGGCATAAGCAATTCTCTTGCCTCAGCCTCCCAAGTAGCTGGGACTACAGGCCCCCACCACAATGCCCAGCTATTTTGTTGTTGTTGTTGCAGTTGTCATTGTTATTTTAGCTGGCCTGGGGTGGGTTCGAACATAGCAGCCTCAGTGTATGTGGCCAGCCCCTACCCACTCAGCCACAGGCACCACCTCAATTTGCCAGAATCTTAATAGTTAACATCATCACCTCCTCCTTCTTACTCAGAATCTTGCTGTTTTTAACAAAAACCATATCTCTAATCCACCACTATTTGGACTAAAGGCATCCAAACTATGTCACCATTTTTGCCTGACTAATTACTATGGCTTTCTAATGGCACCCATTCCAACCAGCATACACAGTCTTGTTACCTTACTGTAAACTCTTTTTGTCAGCAGTGGAGATCATCTCCCTAAGCAGTGGGTCTGATTCATATCACATCATCTTTAAGCCCTCTAAGCGCCTTTCCATTGCACACAGAGTAATATCTCCATCACTTACTTTCACAGAATCTCTGTAGGATATGTTGATTGACTGCGACTCAGGCTCTAGCCCAATTTTTGGCCAATCCCACTTTCATTCATTAAACCCCAGGCCTATCAGCCTTTTCCTCATTTTCAGACATCAAACGTGCTCTTGATTTATTATCATTGATCATGCTGTGCATTTACCCAAAATGTTAACTCTCTCTCCCTGCCCACCACACTTTTCTACTGACACACATTTATCTATCAGGTCGCAACATACATTTACTTCCCCAGGAAAATATTATTCTCGGTGAAGTTAAGACTCCTTATCATTTTATCTCACAAATTCCTGTTTTCTTCTGTTTTATTTTAACCTTACAAAACAGTTACTAAGTTTAAACATAATAGTTTCTAAATGAGCATTGTATAATTAATTATCCATTGCCTGCTGTCTTTTCATTCATTTTTTGGCAAATTTCCATGAGAACAGGGACCACATCGATATTGATCACCTCTTAACATCATATAGCACATTCCTTGACTTCAAATACATATTCTGTAAACTAGATATGTTTAATTCTTCTATTTTGTATTTGCCTACTATAGAAGAACCAGCTTCAAAAGGAATTCTATGCAATACTCAGGTTGCTGGGTGAGAAACTACGAAAACTACTCCTTTTGTACAAGGCTGTTACATGTCAGAATAAAACTACCAAGTTTTCACATGTGAACTCTCTCTGACCTACCTATATCTGCAGTAAAATGCATAAAGCTGGTTACAAAGTATTATAATCATATTAGTATAGCTAGAAGGGGTGAACAGGCCAGCAACTTAAAAAAAATCTTCCAAATGTAATTAAATTCATATTGTATAACAGAAGGTCAGTGAATGAAAGGACAATAAAATGTTCACATTGACTATTTACACATACTCTTACAATGTGGTTTTTAAGAAATATGATATGAATTAAGAACAATGAAATTCAGTTCTCCAAAAGTTGAAGGAAAAGGTTTTAAAAGCTACTGTTTTCTTAGACCAAAGTATGTGTGTGCATGAGAAACAGGAAGGTTTGTTCTGGAAGTTATTATTCCTCTCCTTTTTATTGCCTGTTGCTAAAATGGCATCAGGTCAAAAAAATGAGATACTCTGATGATAGTATTGCTATAAATACATAGATTTATTGATAGAATTATGACACTGCAGAAGCTTTTCAATTAGTATTAGAGTCATTAACTAGGCAGGGAATATATGGATAGTGGCACTTTGTTCAATTATACTTATAAAGATGTATTACTGCAGATGATAAGAAGTAATAGAAACACTTGTATATAACAGTGCTTAAATGAAATACCAATAAAAAGCTGCTTTCTTCCCCTCTCAGACAATATAGCTGATAGCATTTTGCTACTCCCACAACTCTAAATCTTGAGGGTTGGATCTGTTCCCTGAGTGATTTTGCTTCCTGCAAGGAATTGAGTTTGGTAGTATTAACAACGCCATGTAAAACTCTTTGTGTTTTAACTCCGCATAGCTTATTATTTCATATCATTCGATTATCTCCTCAAATATCAACCCATCAAAAAGACTTACTGTAATTACTCTATCTAAATTATCTCCAACTTTATTAACATCATTTTCTCACTTGCAGGGTACGACTATCAAGGTTTGTGGGATTTAGTAATTCTCACACTTTGTTGCACATTGAGGCAAGTGCTGCACAGAATTCAAAAGACTTGCTTTCAAATTAACCCAGTCAGTCAAAAATGAAGAAAAAAGAAAGAGTGAACAATCTATCTAAGAAATATGGAATTAGTAAAGTTAAGTAAAAGAACCATAGGCATTCCTAGTGGACAAGGAAAAAAAAAAAAAAAGCAAAAAGTATTGAAAATCTATTTGTGGTGATAATGTAGAAAAAGGTCCCTGATCTTGCAAGGGATTTAGACATCCAAATACCAGAAGTTCATGAACACCTGGAAGATTCATGGCAATAAGACATCACCAGGCTACATAGTCCTCAGTCTCTATGTGCAGCAGAATACCCTACAAGCTGTGAGATGAAAGCATCAGGAAACTTATAAAGAAACATCCATTAGTCTAATGGCAGACCTTTCATCAGAAAACTTACAAGCCAAAGGGATTGGGGTTGCTTTTCTAGTTTCTTAAATTAAAATGTCAACCAAGAACTTTTGCATCCTGCAAAAGTAAATTTTATTAATGAAGGAGAAATAAATTCTTTCCCAGACAAGCAAACACTAAATGAATATGTCACTATCAACCATACCCATAATAAATGTTTTAGAAGCACTCTGTATGTGGAAAATATAATCAGTACCTACCAGTGTGAAAACACCTGAAAATTAAACCTCGAATCATTTATTAAAAAAGTAAGACAAGGGAGGAATAAAATCAATTAGGAAACAAAAATAAAAGTATAGAAGAATACTTCATATATCAATATTAACATCAAATGTAAATAATCATAATTCCCCACTTATAAGATACAGATTAGCAAAATGCATTTAAAAAACATAACCTAAATATATATTGTTCCCAGGAAACCCATTTAACTTTCAAAAATTGTCATTGACTCAAAGTGAAGGGGTTAAAAAAATTCTATGCTAATGGAAATCCAAAGGGAACAGGATTATTTCTTCTTTATTTTCTTTTATTTTTTTGAGACAAACTCTTGTTCTGTTGCCCAAGGCTAGAGTGCAGTGGCATCAGACTAGCTCACAGTAACCTCAAATTTCTGGCTTCAAGTGACTATGCTGCCTTTCAGCCTTCCAAGTTCCTGGGACTACAGGTGTATACCACCACACCCAACTAATTTTTTTATTTTTATTTTTTTATAGAAAGAGGGTCTTGCTCTTGCTCAAACTCATAAGCTCAAGTGATCCTCCTGCCTTAGCCTCCCAGTGTGCTCAGATTATAGGTATGAGCCACTGTGGGGCAGCCTAGATTATCTCTTCTTATATCAGATAAAATAGACTTTAAATAAAAAAAAGATAAGAAAAGAAAAAGACAAAAGTATTCATTATATGATGATAAAGATATCAATTCAATAAAAATATATAAAAATTCTAAATATGTGTACCTAACTTGGGAGCAACTGGCTATGTAACATAAACTCTACTAGATCTAAAGACAAAAATAAACAGCATATCGTAATAACCAGGTGCTTTAACATTCCATCAACAGAAGTAGGAAGACTGTTGAAGCAGAAAATCAATAATGAAACACTGGGTTAAATGGGCCTCTAGAACAAATAGACATAACAGGCATTTACAAAACATTCTACCCCCAAACTGTAGGATTTACATTCTTCTCATCAGCACACAGGACATATTCCAAAATCTGCGAATTAAAAAAATCAAAATCATGCCTTGGATTATTTCAGAACACAGTAAAATAAAATTGGAAGTTAACTCTGAGAGAAACTCTCAAAACTTCACAAACACATGAAAATTAAAAAATCTGCTGCTGAATAATATTTGAGTCAATGATGATATGAGGATGGGAATTAAAAACCTAATTTGAATTAGACAAGAAAAGTGACACAAGCATCCAAATGTCTCTGTGATACAATAAAAGCTGTGCTCAGAGTGAAGTTAAAGTGCTAAATGCCTACATCAGACAGATCACAAATTCACAACTGATGTCACATCTCACGAAATGAAAAATGAACAAAACCAAACTCAAAGTTAGACAAAGACAAGAAATAACACAGATGAGAGAAAAATTCAATGAAATGTAAAGCAAGAAAAGAATCAAAGGATCAATGCAATGTAAAGTTAATTCTTAGAGATGAATATGATTGCAGACTACCTAGATTTAGAATTACTAGAAGCAGAAAAGAAGTAACTCAGGCAACCTCTGTAGGAAACGAAAATGTAGGCATCAAACCATGTAAAGAAACTCAAAATATCATGCAAGATTACTACAAAAACTTATGCACTAACTAGGAAATATGGTGAAAATGCATGACTTCAAATTATATTACAAAATAACAGTAAGAAAAATTTACTGTATTGGTAAAAAATATGTTCAGAGACCAATGGAACACAAAACAATAGAGAACTTAGAAATAAAGCTATATATTTACAGTAACTAATTTTTGGCAAAACTGATAAGAACATTCATTAGAGAAAGAACAACTTTTTCAATAAATGGCCCTAGAAAGAATTATATTGCCATATGCATATGAGTGAAAATTGACCCTTATCCCTCACCACATACAAAACTCTAAATAAGGTGGATTTAAGACTTAAACGTAAGATGAAAACTATGAACTACTAGGAACAAAACCTAAGGAAAACTTCTAACCATAGGTCTAGGCAAAGAATTTATATCTAAGACCTCAAAAGCACAGAAAACAAAAACAAATATGGACAAATAAGACAATTAAAATTAATAGCTTCTTTACAGCAAAATAAATAATAGAGTAAATAAAAATCTTACAGAATGTGAGAAAATACTTGAAAACTATGCTTCTGACAGGGGACTAATACCCAGAAAATACAAGGAATTCAAGTCAAAAACAAAAGTAAAAATAATAGTCTCCCCACAAAGTAGGACATGAGTAGTAATTTTCTAAAGAAGATACACAAGTGACCGATAGGTAGGTATAAGAAAAAGTCTCAGCATCACTAATCAGTGAGGGCATACAAACTGAAACCACACTGTAATCCCATCTTACCCCAGCCAGAATGGCTACTATGAAAAAGATAAAAACAATAGATTTTGCCAAGGATGTAGAGAAATGGGAACTTTTATATAAAGTGAGAATGTAAATTAGTACATCCCGTAGAAAAATATATCAAACAGATACCTGCCCTTATGTGTTTATTGCAGCACTAGCCACATTAGCCAAGATGAGGAATCAATGTAAGTGTCCATCAACAATGAACTGGACAAAGAACATGGACTACTCAGCCACACAGAATGAAATCATGCATTTTGCAGCAGCATTGATGGAACTGCAGATCATTGTCTTTAGTAAAACAAGTCAGACACAGAAAAGCAAGCACTGCATATTCTAACTCATAGATAAGCTAAAATTACCTATACGTTGTTGTAGAGAGTAGAATGACAGCAATGGAGACTTGGCAGAATAAGAAAGTAAAAGAAGGGTGGATGATGAAAGTTACTAAATAAGTACATTGTATGCTATTTGGGTCAACTCAAGGCCATGAGTTGACCAGTAGGCCATCTATACAGCTAACATAATTGTACTTATAACTTACATATTTAAACACACACACACCAGTTGGAGAAAGCATTGAATGTGGTCTACTTTACATAGACTGCACCTTAAGTAGTTTTTGGACAAATTAGATTTTGTTGGTAATATAAAGGAAGGAGGAAAGGGAAGTATAAATGTTTGATTACTAACAAGAATGACCTGCACAACTGTCATTCTCTATGACATTTCTATGTCATTTTCTTGTAATTTTCTATGTACATTTTCTATGTCATTCTCTTGTAATAGCTATGATTGTGTGTGTTCTGTGTTTGCTGTATATTTCAAGTACTGAGTCAGAAAAATTAAAGCCACTAATTATTAGTTTAGTTCCCTTTCCAAAATGGTGAGTTTTGATTTAATACATTTTCAGACTTTGTATTTGTTTCAGACAAATTTAGAATCTGGCAAATAGCAATTGCATATAATGTAGCAAGCTTTTTAAACTTAAGCACAAATTTTTCCTGAAAATTATGAGTATTTATATAGTTTCTCCAGAAGATTTATAGTTATTTTTCTGCATGCCATTCATATTGTTTCATCATACTGCTTTCAAACATATCAAGGTTTTAGACTTTATGGGTTAAGCTAAATTTATTTTAACAGGATTCCATTTTTTTTGTTATTTTTTATTTCAAAATGTTAAGGAGGTACAAATGCTTTGGTTTATATAGATCACTTTTATAATCTATGTGTCATAGCCATAAGTGTGCCCCTCACTTGAATGTTCACTGTAACCATTAGATAGATTTATATGTCTTCCTCATCCTCTCCCCGGTTGACTTCCAAAAGTTTTAATTCTTTCCGTGCTTATGTGTGCCCATTGTATTATTGTTGGGGATTCATTGAGGGCACAAAGAACCTGATTACACTGATTGCATTTGTTAGGTGAATGCAATTCACCTTTTATAATTGGTTAGGTGAACACAATTCCCTTTTATAATTGTGTCCTGCCCCGAAAAGGTGTGTTGCACACTATGGCCCCCCACCCCCCTCCCTGCTTCCCCCACCTGCTACCATGTACCAGGTTACCATATCTATTTTTTAATCCACTAATGAACTAGTGGGCACTTGTGTTGATTCCACATCTTTAAAGTAATAAATTGTGCTGCTATAAACATTCAAGTGCAGGTGTCTTTCTGATAAAATGATTTCTTTTCTTTGGGGTAAATACCAAGTGGTGAGATTGTGAAATCTAATTATAAGTCTGCTTTTAGCCTTTTGGGGAATAATCATACTGTGTTCCATACAGGTTATGCTGATTTGCAGTCTGGGAAAGAAAAAAAAAATGTTCCTTTCACTCTGCATTGACATCGGCATCTATTGTTTCTTAACTTTTTAAAAATGACCCTTCTGACAGGGGTGTGGAGGTATGTCATTGTGGTTTTAATACTGAAATATATATTTTTTTCTTTTTGGCTTTTTTTTTTCTGTTGGTCTTCAACTTTCTTTTCAATTCCATTCATCTTATTTGGCATCCACATTCTGAATTCCATTTTGCTATTTCATCAGTTTCCTTGTGCTTGGAGTCCACTATCCATGCCTCACCTTGAGGCAGTGCTGGATGATCATGTGGGATGGTGCATTGTTGCTCAGTTTGTTGTTGGAAGTTTGAGTTGGGGGCTGAATTCAATCCATTCCACAGAGTTTGTTGTTGTGAGAGATTGCTCTGCCTGAGGTTACCCAGTGCTGGTGACATTGACAGCTGGGAGAGTCAATCTAGGCCATGTTTTTGAATGCCCAGAATGTGGTCATTTGCATGTCCCAGATCCAGACATTAGGCTACTGAAGTCTGGGCAGAACCTGGTGAAATATTCCACATGGGGTCATTCTGCGACCCCTACAGCAGTAAAGAACTTGGGTCTTCAGGTCCAGGCATGATTCTGGAATCTCAGAGGTGGTGTCACAGGCCAGCCAGAGTCCTGGATCTTCATGGGTATAGCCTCAGTCTTTGTTGCAGGGAGAGCCTCAAAGACGTATCTAGGGTTTAATGAGGTAGATCAGCACAAATTGGAGGAGAGAGATTTTCCCCCAATCTGGAGACTGCTAACAGTCATGGAGGCATGAGCCTGTCTCAGTTGCTGAGGAACCACAGGGGTAGTCCCAGAATGCTCATCAGCCAAGGTTCTCGCACCCATTTCCTGTTCAGCTCTTCCTGGGGGCAGTCACCTCCTGGATAGTGCCCATGGCATCTGATGCTCCCCCTCTGAGGCTCCTTCTCCCTCCCCACCACCCCCAGGGATTACTTTTCCTATTCACAAGGAATAGCAGGAGGGAGCAATTGCTCTGTCTTCTCCTTCCCGAGCCCTTGGGAGGTGATGTGAAGGCTACTGCTGGAAAGCTGAGTCCCATGAGGTGTTGTGCACCTGAGCATTTAGGACAGCAGCAGCTAAAGAAACCCGTGATCAGTGGCCACAGATCTCTAACTGTGCCTGCTCCCTGGTGCAATATCTGCATAGACTCTGAGCAGCCGCCTGATCAGCCAGAAATCTGCAGTGATGGAGGGAGTCCCCTACAGGGTAAGCTACCTGCAGCTTTTATTTGTCCCTTTAAAACCTGTGCACTCATAGGCTGCTTGCATTTCGCTCTTTACCCCTGCCCCCGCAGCGTAAATTCTACTGGGACACCCAGATTAATTTCTCACAGTAGGTGGTGCCATGCCCTGCTTGATTGAGTCAGTAGATATGTAATAGGCTGTTTAAGTTTTCTCCCTGCCAGTAGTTGGTGTTTGCAGGGAGGAGTCACCTGCAGTGTTGTGCTTTGGGACCCAACCAACTCTAGCCCCACAGGAGAAGTCCACGAATGGCTCAGGCACTGGGGTGGGGGGACATCCTGGAGCTCCCAGGGAATTCGTAGTTCACCACAGCAAAGGAGGCAGAGGAGCGAGGCTAGGCAGAATAGGTCTGGCAAGCTTGCCTTCAGATTCTGCAGAGGTGGGCCTAGGGCAGACTCAACAGGGGTCAAAGGTCATGGGAAAAGCCGCAGGAAAGAGGCTAAAATGGCCTCACAAAACCAGAAAGTCTGCTTCTGGGAAGGGGACAGATGGATTTCACAGACTCCCTAATGGGTGTGAGTTTCACCATTTTCCCTTCTCTCCTCCCAGCCTGTGGTTGTACACAAGCCCCCAAACTCACTGAGATCACCAGCAGTGGCTGCGCGGGTTGAGAACTTCCGCGTCTGAGGTTCTGACCCAGTCCAAAGGTCCTGACTCTCTCCTGTCAGTTCTGCCCACGTAGGTTCCCTTGCCTCCCGAGCTTAGCTCTGAAATCTTTCCTCAAGCAACCCAATGGAGGGCTGTACAGGATCCAGTCTGTGCAGGCACCTTAAGGAAGTGCCGGTGGTCAGGCAACTCCAAGACTGCACACCCCGAGGTCCGGTGCAGGTCCTGGGGGAAAGGTGTGCGTCCCACTCTCTGTGGAAACCTCAGGTGTGTGGGTGCACTGACAACAGGGGACACAGCTCCTTCAGGGGGTCTTAGCTCAGTGGTCGCTCTTAGCTGCAGGTGAGGGAGAAGCAGGAAGAAAATGAATATCTGTGGAAGAGTCAGCCCTCCAGCCTTCTGCGCCCTTTCCCTGGCAGGAAGCCTGCATAAACTGTCCAAGCTCCAGGATCACACAAATTCTCCAGGCCCAATGCGGTCTGGACAGGAGTCAGTAGCTGTCTCTGTGGGAACAGGTGATGTGAAAACTGAAGGGCTGAAGCTCCCTGCTGTGGATAAAGGGACCCTGGGATGGAGAAGCAGTGTAAAGCCACTGCCTCAGATCTCCACTGGGACTACAAGGTGCAATCTGGAACATCTGGAAGCCAGATCCTTTGCTTTCAGGAGTTCCCAGAGCAGTGGTTCCAGCAGCCCTTGGGCTTGTGAGGGTGGAAAAAGCAGCCCAGAAGTGCCCTTATTAGTGGTGATATTATTAGGTAGTTCATTAAGAACAATTCTCCTGGGAAGGAGGACAAGGCGGGGCCTCCATCTCAGTGCCACCCACCTTAATTTTGTCCCAAGTGATTTCTTACACCAGATAGGTAGAGAGCATAGTCCTCCCAACTTACCAACCATAACTGGGTGTGCCAGCTACAAAAGGATGTGGAGGACTCTCTCCATCCTCGAAAGGTAAACTCCTTTGTGGTGTGTCCAACACCTGTGTGACATCTCCTGGATACTCCTAGGCATAATCAATGCAGTGAGCACATATATAATGTAAAATGAATGTGGACAATTTGGTGTTGGAGACCTGATGGCCCCTAAACTGATTTACATTTAGCAGTGCCCTGGGCAGAGAATTCCCAGTGAGTTTCATCAATGTCCGGCAGGTAGACGCCACGAAAGACTGTTTAACACCCAGTGGATGCCTTTCTAAGGTGGTTTATTATCATTTTAGTGAGTGATTTTCTAGAGTTTGTCAGTACCTGAATGGGAAGTTTTCTTTCCAAGCTATAGCATGTAAGTAAAAAACATTTTTGAGATCTAGTGGGCTACATCCATACCCTTTTCAATAAAAGCAGAATTTCATATCATCTTTTAAATTTGTCTCTTTTGTGACATTTTCCTTTGTCCCTAGAGGTTATAGATTGTTCCATGCACATATTATTTTTGTATTCTTTAGTGTTATGCATTTGTGGTAGTTAATTATCTTTAATTAGTTAAAAATTCTACACATTACATGTTCCTTGAGCCAATTAATAATGTAATTTCTATCTTTTAGACAAAACTGTCTGATACAAAAGCACACCTGCTTGAGTCTGCTAGAGCAGAAAACTCTATTTTGCTCTGTGATTTGAAGAATAAATAAAATGATGACTTGATAGATAAAGTGCACATGATTTAATAAAATAGTGGACAACATATAAGGCATCAGTGGTGAAGAATAGCGATCCCTGAAAGATTGAGAACATATAAGGCATGCCCTACAGCAGTCCAGGCTTGCTTTCTGGAAGAACGTTAAGCCTGTGGTGTAGGAGAGAACCCAAAGTATCAGGGAGACCAGCACAGACTATGAGTCTCCTTCCAGTGGCTTGGTGGGGTGAGAAGACCAATGGAAAGTTATTATGAAGTTATAGAGAATAATAGACATAGACAAAGAGATAGTTTTAAGAGCAGCGAGAATTCACGAGGCAGGACATCCTTCTTCGTGAGGCTTCCAGTATGTCCTCCAAGCATCAGGCTAGCTCTGTATTTATTTTATACATCAGTGTTACAATCATCAATCTCATGAAGGCAAGGCAAACCATCCCGTCACAGTTCTTGCTGTGCATTTCTATTAACCAGACCAATTCTTCAACTAAGTACATTAATCGTATGGATTTACTTGCTACTTTTCATTGTTTTAAGGTATTTATGATCTTAACACGATGGAGTCTGAATAGGTAAATAGCAAGGAGCTGACATCAAGGGAAATGCCCCAGCCAACCCACAGTCACGAATCACAGATGTGATTTTTTAACATACAGAAAGCCTTGTGTCCAGATTGATAGACTCTTCTGGCCAAACTAAGGTGACAGAAGAAAAGAGACATGCATGTCCTTATCTGGTCTGGAGCAATTTTTGCTATATTCAACAAAATTTAAACTCACATTCTTAACTCCCACAAAGTACTTTCCCGGAGCAAGCAGTCCCACCCTGGCAGAGAAAGACCACAAGGCCTGCAGCCTGCACCCCGGCAGCTGTGGAAGGAGGGGGGATGTTTAGCAAGCCAGCCCTCAGAATGTTAAAGTGACATGATCTTGCGCTTTGCACTCAAAGCAAATTCTCTTGAAATCAATTTCTCCTTATTCTGTTTTCCCTTTGTCCATTCTCTGCCATCCTATTCCTAATGTAATTTCTAATCTGCTTACGACTAATAATTGAATATTGGTTTCAAGCTTACAAAATCATTATTAGTAGTAATGCAAGCACATCAAGATTTGAAGCACTCTGACATGCACTCTTCACCAAAGAAGACTTCATTGGGTGCCCTGAATTCAAGGGATGATTCTGAGAGTACAGAAAAAGCAGGGTGACTAGAATATGCAGGGCAATGTACCAAAAAAGGAGAATGTACATTTTCTCCTTCCCGCCCTTCCCTACCTCCTCTTTCTCTTCTTCCTTTTCATTCTCCTTCTTCTCCTCTGATACTTTAAAAGATTATCCAACTGTTACAGTACCATTTGTTGAAAAGATTATCTTCTTTCAACTACGTTTTCAGTGTACATTTGTAAATAATATGCTGCAACAGATGTGAATCTATTTCTAGACTCTGTATTCTGTTTGATCTATCTTTGGGCCAATACCACAAGTTCACAGTTGCTGTAGCTAATGACTATCTTTTGCATTCCATTTAAATTCTAGAATTAGTCATTTGTCAGTGTGTAAGGTGAAATGGTCAATTAGGACAATAAAAAGTAACAAAACTGTATTCACTTAATGGAGTAATGCAGATAAAAGAGATATGAAGAAAAGTAAAATTAGTAGTTCCTTAATGCTCCATATTTTCCCAATAGAATGCCACTGGACAAGGCTTTGCCACATGATTTGAAGCCTAGAAGAAGGAAATTACTGCTTAATGTGCTAAGAAAAGAATCTTTCTATTTCATGGATCCAGGGATTGAGCAAGGAAGGGAAAGGAAGAAGGGCTGGGGTTGGAAATATCTGGGTCAAAATGGGGCAGGGGAAAATGCCTCAGTTAAGCCCAACTCATTCTCTAACAAGTTGGTCTCTGCTATGGTGCTTGAAGGTAGCCTCAGCCAAGGCTCTACAATACAGAGATCTTCAAAAAAGAGGCTCCCAGATTGGGAATACAGATATGTACATGAACATGATTATCTACTAAGTGACTGTAACTCTCTCCAGAAAATTATAATGCACTGGCTGTGTACCAAGTTTGATACGGGGAGGGCGCATCTCTATGAGGCCTATTAGCAAAGTCTTTATAAATGCCTGTGGTTGGACCTTAAAGATCACACATTGAATCTGGGAGTACTGTGTGTGGGATTTGGGCCTGGAGGTAACTCTTCAGTTCCACCACTTAATCCTTCAGGGTCTAAGCATGAAGCATCAGATATCTCACAATGGAATCAGTACCCTTGCACTTAAAGGGCTGTAATCACACTGGTAATTGGTCTGAGACAATGGCTGACCAACATGATAATTAAAGTCAATTTCAAGCAGGCCGCTCAGGCTTGCCTAAAAGAGCAAACATGACCCCAAGCCCAGCAACCATCAACACAAAGGACAGATGTCCCACAGCTCATTACAAACTATTCTAGAGATCTGGGAGGTCTATCTTATTTTTTGCATGATCATTTTTTTAAAAATCTCACCTGAAGCATTACTTCAATCACAGCATAGCTCTGGCCAGTAAGCTAAAGCTGATAGGAAAACTTCCTAGGACTAGGGGACTAGGTCATAATGGTCAAGATATACATATCAAAGTACAATCCTAGATGGCATATGTTGTCCCACTAGAAACAGCGAGTTTACAAAGATGAGGCACCCAAGAATCAGTGTATACATTATTCAGTCAGGTTAATAGGACCCCCGTGGTGGTCTTGCACCATGGGGTTGTCCGTCTCCTTTGAAAATTTAATTTAGTCCTTGATTTCAAAGGGACCGCATAACATTGAAGCAGTTGTATTTGTTCCTGACATCAGTTCATCAGCCTCAGGAGTGTGGCTGACATCTGGAGGCGTTCTCTATAGCAAGTCCAGGGGCTGAGGTCACTCTCTGCTGTTTCACAGTCAGCACTGCCAGGTGTGATCTTACTCTCCGCAGTCACTTTGAACTCGATGTGTTCACAGCAGTTTGGAAAGGGTAGGCTGAGAGTTGTTTTGTTTTGTTTTGTTTTCCAGAAGGTAGAGAAAGCTTTCAGAAGTGGTTTTGGAAAATAAAGATCATGAATACCCTCCTGCCATTCCTACTTCCCCAAATGCCAGGCCAGTAGATTTTTCTTTTTTTTTTTTTTTTAAGCCTGTTGTTTTAA
Organism: Loris lydekkerianus; assembly: GCA_963574355.1. Classification (NCBI taxonomy): domain Eukaryota; kingdom Metazoa; phylum Chordata; class Mammalia; order Primates; family Lorisidae; genus Loris; species Loris lydekkerianus. Next base: position 14,944 of record CAUYPK010019171.1, read on the forward strand.
ACAAGAACCAAAGTTTTATATTTTCATAATCATCTCCTATTCTCACCTAGATCTTTCATCCAAAACAGTTCTATAGGCAGAGAGGTAATAAAAACATTCTTACATAAAATATATTTTACAATTTATCCAAAAATATAGAGAATTAGAAAGAATGACTAATATTTAATAACACAACAAAGTGACTATAATCAACAATAAGTTAGGATATGCTTTAAATTAAGTAAAATAATGGAATTGAAATGTTCCTAACACAAGAAAATGATAAATGTCTGAGATAGTGTATGCTCCAATTATTCTGATTTGATTAATTCACATTATATACCTGTATCAAAATGTCACATATGCCCTATACCGCTATGCAACTATTATGTACCCATAATAATTAACCATATTTAAAAAACAGAATGAGCTTAGAAATATTCTTTGTTTCTGTTTTCTAGAAGAGATTATGGGAAATGAGCAGAATCATTTTTTTCCCTAAATGTTTTAGAATTCATTAGTGAATTCACTAGTCCTGGTGCTTTCTGTTTGGAAAGGGTGTTAATCATTGATTTAATTTCTTTCATAGATACAAATTTATTCAGGTTATCTGTTTCTCTTTCTGTGAATTTGGCAGCAAGTATCTTCAAGAAGTTGATCCATTTCATTTAAGTATTAAATTTATAGGAGTTGTTCATAACATTTTTTTCTTAATTTTTTTTCTTATTCTTTCTCATGGGATTTGAAATGATGCCTTTCTTTCATTTCTGATATTAGTAATATGTGACTTCTCGATTTTTTTTCTTAGTTAACCTTACCAGAGGGCAGCACCTGTGGCTCAACGGAGTAGGGCACCAGCCCCATATGTTGGAGATCATGAGTTCAAACCCAGCCCTAGCCAAAAATTGCAAAAAAAAAAAAAAGAAAAAAAAAAAACAAAAACAAAACCCTTACTAGAACTTCATCAATTTTATTTATTTTTTGCAAGAATTCAGTTTTGGTTTGGTTGATTTTTCCTGTTGATTTGTTTTCCTTGATTTTTGCTGTAATTTGTATTATTTTTTTCTTACTACTAACTTGGATTTTACTTGCTATTTCTCTAACATCCTTAATTGGAAGCTTAAATTATTGGTTACTCATATTTATTAATATGTGCAAGTTATAAAGAAAATTGTAGAGAATTTAAATAGATAAATATAGAATATTATTTTCACATTGTGAGCATTGGATTTAAAATGAAAAAAGGTCTTATAACTGCACTATACATTTTTAGTACTTTAATGAATAGTTCCTGTAAAGAAAGAAATATGTAGGCAGATTTTTGAAAATACTTTAACTTTTCCAATACATATGTTTTATTCATGGGACACAATTATAAGAGGTACTTTACCTAACAAATGCAATCAGTGTAAACTGGTTCGTTGTACCCTCAATGAATCCCCAATTAAAAAAAAAACCCCGCAAATATAAGGGTAATACAATAGAAAACAAAATGATACAATCTCTTTATTTTTCCTGCCAAACACATAAGTTAATGACCATAAAATTTTTAGTATTGGTAATTTGTTGTACAATATGATCTGAAATGGCTGTGGATAAATTTCTCATGTAACTTCTGCACAGTTCTGCAATGAATAACAGATATGTTACTCACATGGCTGCTTTCTCTAAAATTATCCATCAAATTAGTATTTTATGAAAGTTACCGTGTCTTTCAATGTGCACTATTTCTTATGAGAAATCTTTGTATTTCACCTTGATATTGTGGTATTTATTTGCATTAAGATTTACCATTAACATTGATGATGTTATTTTTCATTGTTGTTGAAGGAAAACGTGATTTATCTCTTTGTGATCTAATACTACTGGAGGCTGATCTATTTCCAGTTGCATTGTCTATGGGGATGGTGATAATTACATCTGCACTGTTACAGAGGCTAAATCTTCACACTCAAAAGTTCTAGAATTATGTTACAGATGTCTTTACCTCATTACATGGTTACTAGGGGATTGTTTCATCTGGTGTCTTTGATATTGTGTGTACCTTAACAAGCAATCTGGCATAAGCCTTCTGTTTATTGCACTTGAAAACATTGCATTGTTATATATCATGGCTACTGTTAATTATACTGCTGTGCTAGGCTTTATTAAACCTTAAAATACTCAAAGGCATGTTAGAGGGATTTGTTTTTACTTAAGTTAAACTGCTTTTAAAACTCAGATTTAAATAAACAATATGCTATGTATATGGCAATCACGCACATGCAACGTAGCATTGCTTTCTCAGCTCTTGTTGAGATTAATCTTTAGGCAAGTTTAAAGTAGCTGATCAAAATTAATCTTTCTAGTCAGGAAATTTCCACTTTTTCAATTAACTGCCAATAATTCCACTTCACTTTGACTAAATACACACGCATTTGATGTTTGCTATATGCATAATTTGTCACAAAATCTTTACAATTTCGGTTGCCAGACACATTTAAAATGTATTACAAGGCAAAGAAAACTAACATGATTATTTAATAATTGCTGAATTTTTATTATAAATGGTGTGCCTCTGTTAAATAATCATAAAATGAAAGGGGATGGGTTTTCTGTTTTCCTCTTTGAGCTGCTTATTTGATAAGCATATATTAATTGATATTGAATAAAAAGAAACTGAAAGGAGTGACCAAACTTAAAACATTTCTTCCCAAAAAAGAAGACAAGTAAAAAAGAAACGTCAGTTTGACGTATTTGGTTATAAATGAAGGAACTGTTAATGTTATATATGATTATGAAGAAAATGATGTCTCACCTTCAACTTATATAGGGAGCAATGTGCGTAGATAGATACATATCATTTCTGTTAGATGTTAGATTTAATCTTAGGCAAAACATACAGTTTTTTTTAATCTTGCTCTATTCTTTTTAACACCTAGCTTTCTTGGTAGTTATAGTAATAAGTAATGAGGTCGATAAATTATTCTACCCAAGATATTAGAAAATAAAATGTTCCATAAATAAGAGCTCTTATTGTAATTAGATAAGAAATGGAAAAGTAAGTCAAAAATTATGTATTGCAATATATGACAGTGGGTATTTCTACAAGCTCTGGTAGAAAGTAGGTATTTTATCAATAGGCAACTTATACAACTTATTTTAACTCAAAAGGAATGGTCATTTTGTCTATCTCCTTGGGTTGTTCTGAAGGCTCAATGAAGTATTATATCAAACAAAGTGTTTTGTAAAGGCTTACCTTATAAGAAATCACTCAATTGCATCTTTGAATTGTTATATTTTTACTTTAAATTGTGAAATAAATATAACAGAACATGTAATTTCAACAAAACCCCAAAGTGTTCTGTATAGAGATTTCTTCATTATTGAATGGGGTAATTAAATTTCATCATGTTCTAAGTGCATTTGGATTTTTAAAACTTTCATGTAACCAATAGTACATATTAACTTAAAAAAAGCTATCTGTGATTGTTATGCATTTATATTTAAGAATGTGACTAAGTTTACATTTGATGAGTGTGAAGGAATAGCAACACATTTTTGAATATTCATTAACAATTCTATCTTGATTTTTTGTCAGTGATACTGATTGTAATCAATATGAATTCCAAATGAGAATTTGAAAACAAAAATAAAATCATTTTCCATTTTAATGGAAAATAGAGTGATAGGAGTTAGGGGAGACCTCTGGAGATAAAATTATGGGTTTGAATCCAGGTTCTTACTAATAAGGAGATGTTTAACAAGTTATTGTTTCTGAGTGCCTTAATTTCTCATGTCTAGAACAGAGATAATAATATATCCACCTTCAAGCCTTATTGTTGTGAAAAATAAGTGAATATGTAAATTACTGCTAAAGAATAAATGTTTTTGCCCTTTCCAAGAAAACGATATTTTGAAATTCTAACATCAATTTGGTGATATTAGGAGGTAGGAGCGTTTGGGAGGTGATCTGTCATGATAGTGAAGCCCTTATCACAACGACCTGAGGGACAGCCATAACTCCTGCCACATGAGGTTACAGCATGAAAGACTGCTGACTGTTAGGAAGTGGGTCTTTTCCAGACATCAGTCATGCCAACATCTTTATCTTGAAATCCTCCGCCTCAGGAACTGTGATAAATAAATTTCTGTTATTTATATAATAAACCACCCATTCTATATAGCATTTTCTTATAGAAGACCAAAATAACTTAGTGCTTAGAACATTCTTTAATAGTCAGTAAGAACATAGTTTTGGTTATCTGTTACAGCATAACAAATCCCCCAAATCTTGTCTCTTAAAAGACCATCAGTTGTTGGTTTTCAACCAGGATCAATTCTGGTTTCTCCTCATGCATGATTGGGTGGGTTGGAAGGTCCAAGATGGACTTATTCATAATTCTGGCATTCAGCACTAGCTAAACCTAAATCATGTCTGATCTCCATGTAGCCTCACATCCTTCCATGTGTTTAAACTGTTAGAGCAAAATCCTGTCTGTATCCAGTCCAGTGTGTCCCAATAATGTTGGACAAAAATATAATTTCCTAAAAGATTTTTCCATTAAATTCTCTTAATACCGCACATAACAATGGAACTCACATTTTAGATAACAATGATTTAGTCCAACACAATATTTTTCTTTGTTTTACTAAATTTAAAATAAAAATACCATAAGACCTATAATGTATAGATAGAACTCTAAATTATTATAGGTATTATTTAAATCTTGCTTGGAAATGACACTTCTGACATGTAATCAAATATTGCTTGCCCATTCTGAATGTCATTACTAATGAATTAATAATTATAGCTCTGTGTTAGTTTTATGTCTTTCCTTTAGAAAATAATGAAGAGGCACATAGAATGCTTTGTAGTATATAAAACTTGAGAGAATTATTTGGTTGTAATAAAATCTGTCCTGAGCTTGTACTCTGGGCTTAGTAACACACCAAGTGTGGGAGATTTCCAAGGAATCCAAAACTAAATAGACAAGGGAATGTCTAGGGAATTCTGGTACTTTAGCTATAAGTGATAGATAAGTCACTGAGGGCACAGGACACAGTTAGTGTAAATAATACATAGGGCTTGTATATTTTATAGAGATTATCTTGAAACATGGGGTATCTGAGGTTTATTTCATGACAGCTCAGAATAAAATGACCTTAAATTTATAATACATTTTAAAAGCCATGCAACCTTCAAACAAATGTAAAAAAAATGTTACGACATAATATATAATTACACCTTTGTATTATAAAATAAAATTGGTTGTATAATGGCCACTGTCTTATTAAAGTTTGGAGTCATGACTTGAATTAAGGTCCACTGTAGTTGAATTTATTTCTACTTTCTCTTACACAAAATTAGGAAATTCTAACTCACAATTATAGAATTTAGTGAAATGACAGCAAGCATTTTCCATCTCTGTCACATGGTGTTGTAAATTTAGGTGATATAGCGTCCGGAAATGAGGTAGAATTCTAACTGGAAAAACAAAAATAAAACAACAAAGAATAGAGAAACACTTTAGTCTTTCATGAAATGATATCATATCATTACTCAGAAGATTCATGTTCTTTCTTATGTTTTAACGTAATTTCAGGAGTCATACATTTGGTTTATCCAATGCCTCCATCCTATCTGATCATCTCTATATTTCTAATCCCTTCACATTCCTTGATTACAGAAATTGCTACCCAGTGCTTCATTCTTAAAATGCAGCACTGCTTAAATTCTGTAGCAGATGTTGTCATATGGTTTGTATTAATTTATCTACAGGGGTAAAGTCCTGAAGTGGATTAAATAAATTTATTTTTTTTCTTATTGATACCAAAGAAACAAAGGAGAAATATATAAAAAAAAATCTTTACATAAAATTAAGTTTTACCCAATCTAGAAGGTAACAGTCTTCAAAAATTAAAAAAATGAAGAAATATTTTCTAATTATAACTTGATATATCAATTTATCACTTATTCATTTATTGATAATAGGTGTAGGTAAAGTGTAGGTAAAGTACTAAAAGCACAGATAATCATTCTGGCCATAATATAGTTAAGTGTCTGCCAAGAATTTAAAGAGAAATATTTAATAAGGATATAAAGTTAAATTATCAATCATTTTGCTAAAATTAAAAAAGAAGCTAAAAAAACTTTTAAAATAACTTCATATTAGATTTAAAATAAAATAATTGCTTCACATAGTATTAAAGTGATTACTCCATTAATTTTAACTATTGAGTAAATGATTAGAATAATCATAGTGAAAGGTATTTTTCTAATTTCCAATTAGAAAACCAAAATTGAATTAATGATGTCAAATTGATAATTATTTCTAATTTATGAAGGTATGATTGAGTATAAAATTTAAATTATTATTTCTGCTATAATCCATTTTACACTTGAGGTGAGATGATTCTGGATTCTACACATGACCATTCTTAATAAGAAAAAAAAATAAAAGTAATTTTGCATTACTGTGTATTTAACATTGGAAAAATAATATTTTACCTGTAAAAACAAAATTTTTGACATTCAAAAGACTCAACATCAAAATAATTACATATAACATTTGGTTAATTATAGTACTTCATTGTTTTTAAGGAGATAACATTACTAGAAAATATATGTCATTACATAAAAATAGATTGAAGTATGTGCAAGTAGCTTGGGTAAGTATAATAACACACCTAATAAGCTCTGCATAAAACTGCTGATTTTTAAACATAAAAATGGCAAAAATTATTTTGAAATCTACATTTTCTCTATAGTAATAGAGTATGAGATAGTTGTATATTCAAAATAACCTTAAGCCTCTTATTTATTATATTTCATTCATTTCTTTTCCCATGCCTTTAAATCAGCAGGAAATAAGTATCTCCAGTATATGCATGAATATATATGTATAAAATGAATGTAATGTAATACAAATATATTATAAAGCTGCTACTTGTTTGAGGAAATAAAGAAAAAATGAAAAACACTTAGTGCTGACATCATATATTAAGCTGGTACAGTAAATAAGCTCTTCTTCACTGTGTCTTTAGTTCTTCATAAACTCAGACTTGCAAAACTACAGCTAAGGTAAAATGGATATGTAGATATAAGACTACTTTTAAAACAGATAAAAATCTACTTTTAGCATCAAAACAAACTGTATAAAGCAAGTTCTAACAAACATAGACCAGCTCTGCTTATCAGCAGGAAGTGAAAGAAAAATCTACTGTTGAAAGAAATTTCTTATAAGATTAGAAAACATTTTTACTTCATTCAAAAAATGATGCTACGTATTCATGACTTTGATGAAATATTTAAGAACTCATAGAAATGTAACTGACTTTCAGCAAATTGGAATGAAATAGATGTCTTTAACATGGAGACCTTTCAAATCTGCCTGTTTTATTTTTATAGTCAATAGTAAAAAAATAGGTGGTTTTCTGTATATTTTTCACATTTTATAACTCTATTTGATCTTTAGTGAGTTGAATAAGTTTCATAAGAAAATTTTTCTTTAATAAACTTCTGTTAGCATATACCATAGCAATATGCTAGAATCTCCTATTGCTCTCATATTCAATAATTTTCTTATTTAGTAGATAATTTAAGATTATTCATAGTCATTCACTAAAAATTTTAAAAATGTGAAAAATTATGTATAATATTGAGTATAAGTATAGAATATTGAATGACTACTTTGCATATGTATATATAAAATTTTCCCTGCCCTTTGTTCATCTACCTACATATGTATATTGTATTGAGGAAATGAATCAATAAGATATTTTGCCTCTCTTATTTGAAATGTTCATTTCTGCCTAATGAATTCAAGAGGGAGGCTGAGATTTGACTTTAATGGCATCTGCATGTTTCGAATGTTACAAGTGAATCTTAGCGATTCTCAGCACAGTGCTCTCTGGCAGGAAAGAATCTGTGAATCATTTTTCTAGTAATTATAAGTTCAGTCATGAGGTTCCTAGTTTTATTGATATTATGACATAGCAACTAAGCTAAATTAAGTATTGTTAAGTATCACATAGCTTAGTTCATTACATTCTACATTTTGAGAAACAAATTATTAGCCTAAGAATATATTATAGTTTGTAAGCTTTCCAATCATATTCTCAAAATGGCAGTATAATGAATGATCATAAATAATGTTTTCTTTGAGAAGTTGTTATATTTGAAAACCACATAATTATTCATTTGTACAGCTATAAGTATTACTAAGACAATCTTCTAGAATAATTGGATAAATTCTGATTTTTTTATGCACAATAAATTGGGGTTTTAAACTCAAGTTTCTATTGGTGACCTTCTGAATATAATTAGTTCCAGTGAACCTGATAGTTCCAAAAGATGCTACAAGAACAATATCAGCTTCATTACTTCTCATAACTATTAGGCTAACATTTGTTACTTTTTTGCAATTACAAAAAGTCACGTAGTAACAAAAATAGGCATTAAAATGCTATTTGTTGTTACAATAGTAGAAGAAAGTAAATCAATGTGTGCTGTCCAATACCTTGGTCATTCACATTTATCTTGAAGTTTTAAGTTAAAATTGATTCTATTAATAAGTATGTTATTAAGCTGCCACATTAATAAGGCTAAATTAGGTGAACATTTAGAGAAAATTAAGTTAATTAGGTACTATTTCTAATCTATGGAATAATGCCCATGAATACTTACCAAGAGGGTCGCAGAGTGCCCTCATCTTTAGATACACTTTTCCTTGACTTGAAATCTTTGAATGCTTTTTTCATAGAATATAGAAAATTTGTAATTATGAATCCTTTCTCTGAAGCATTGAGATGTACACTTTTTTAATACACTGTTACAAGCTTTAAAATGCAGAGATGTCATAAGAACCTGGGAGACATTTCTATGAAATGTAATCATCGTGGAAAATAACTCTCACATCTTCCACTTTCTGTGAGAGGGAACAGCATAACTTCAGAGGTTGCTTTGCTCCAAATTATAGAACTATCTCTGGCCCCAAAAAATTCAAGGAAATTTACTTTTTCTTTTGGGTAAAGGCAATTAGCAAATACGATAACCCATCTCTTAAAATATTGTTATCTTTTTGAGAATCTGTGAGTAAATAATTAAAATATAATAACATGAGATTCCAACAATAAAAGACATTGTGGTAAGCAGCTTACTGGTAAGTTAGGAATTGTCTATAAGTTGTTTTTCCATTAATTTATTCTTAATGAATACTCTAAAAAGCCCTAAATTATAACAAAAATATTATACCAGCTCCAAGATACTTTGCCTTATAGTCCCTGATAACAAAAATATGCAGGTCTTTCTCCCCAATTGCTTAAAAAAATGGTTTTAGCCAATTGGGTTTTTCTTCTCTTCTAGTCTATTCTAGTCTTCAAATTTTTATACACAATCTATTCCAGCATGTATAAGAAAAGGTCCCAAGCATAAATTATTATAATACTTGAACAGATAAATTTTAACCTCAAATCATTTATAAAACAATGCCAATTGTTAGGAAGGTAATAAACAATTCCTAGGAAGGTATTAAACTTTACAAACTATTTAATTTAGCACCTTTAGTAATACACATAGTATAAGAAAACTAAGAATAAGTAATATAATGAAAGTCAAATCTGTAGATTAAAGGCCAATTTAGAATTTTAACCTAAAATCCATCTTACAGTACAATTTTCCTTTTATTTTTATGTGCCTCATTAGTACTCTATAAATCTTTTAAAAATTCCTTTTGTAGTAAATGTGTTTCATCTAGCATTATTTGTCATAAATATGTAGAGTTAAAATGCAAGTGAAACTGAAAACAAGGGTCCACACTACTGATATCAGGATTTTTTTCTGCATTTCATTTAAGAATAAAATAGTAATTATGTTATCATCACAAAAGAGTTTAGCACACATACTAATAACCCTACAATATTTACTTATTTCACTGAGTTTTAAATAATGTAGTTTGTTTTAAGATTAGAAAGAAGTCTTAGAAAGTGAGGCTAATTCAGGTATAATCATACATAAAATTTATATACATATATATATATACATATGTATATGTATACATGCTTATATTTGGTTAAATCTATATGCATGTATACTTTATACTTCATATTATATAAATGTATATATATATTTGTATACTATAGGTGTATACATTAATTTATATTATATAATGTATATATGCATGTATATATAGATTTCAGAATTTATTTGTTTGGCTTCAAGAGCATTCGTACTTGTTTTACTTATAAATTTTTCTTGTAATGCAAGGACTTCTGGCAGAGGGAAAACCCCTTGATAAATACATGTGTTTGGATATCTTCTCCTTTTGCTTTGTTGTGTTTTGACTTCTCCTTGAAAAAGAAGGCAACAATTTCCCCAGAAGCACAAGACAAAAACAATTAATGAAGATCTTTCCTTTGCTCTCAACCTTCCCCTTTACTTCTTTCTTCTCATCTTCCCCCTGCCATGAATTACTTTCATTCTTTCCTAAATGTTGTCAGTTTTGTTTGTATTTTTCCCTGAAATATGATATGACCAATTTTGCCTAAAGATTGGATAACTCTTCTAACTATCTGTCAGTGGTATAGATGGCCTACTCTGAGCGTGCTCTGTCCCTGGACATGAAATAGGAAGAAACATAACACATCAAAAATGAAGAATTTATTAAGCGGTTGCTTTGTGCCATTGTTTGGCATACTATCTCACCATCTTTATGCATACTTAGATTAACAAATTATTTTTCTTTAAGATTAATGCAACACTAGCTATGCTCAAGTGCCTGTTGCCATGGTTTCTCAAAAAAACACCATACAGAAGTATAGACAATTTGTGGTAGAACATGATATTGTGAAGAATACAGCAAATGTTTATGATGGCTGGTTCAGAACATGAGGTTCTGTTGTAAAGCACAACAGAAATATAAGAAAATATCTCATTTTCTCCCCTTTGTGAAAGAAAGTGTATTTACTTCCTCAAACTTTGATGTGCCTTCAACCCAACATTTATTGATTGTGTCAGTTTTGCAATGTGTTCTGTAGAGGAAGCAAAATAAGCAAGATAGCACGTGCTCTAATAAGGAAAAGAGATATTATACAGGGTGGACATAACGTTTGTGTGCAATTGTAACATGCATTATCTATGTAAAAGATAAAGTACACTAGTAGGATAGAGGGGGTAAATACGGAAAAGACAAAATTTAACTGAGGAATTTCAAAAAGTTTCGTGTTTTTGATGTGGGCTTTGAGCGCTAGAAGGTTTTGAACATATAAACAAGAGGGACATTCATTTCAGGAAATTGAAAACCATGAATAAGAACAAATTTACACACATTGTTCTATATGAGTATAAGAACCATTTACTTGAATTTGAGACAATTTTGTTATTTGTAAAAATGGTCCCAGATATAATCGATTTTTATGTTGGTTAGGGTTTATATCCTAACTTCCATTTAGGTTGTTAAATAGCTCTATCTTTTATCTATCTTTTTTCTATCTGTCCATCCATCCATCTATTCTTACTAACTTGTTCACCTATCTACTTATCCCTTTATGCATCTATTCATCTGTCAGGGTTTTTGTTTGTTTGTTTGTTTGTTTTGTTTTTGTTTGTTTGTTTGTTTTTTGCAGTTTTTAGCTGGGGCTGGGTTTGAACCCACCTCCTCCGGCATATGGGACTGTCGCCCTACTCCTTTGAGCCACAGGCACTGCCCATCTGTCAGATTTTTATATGCACATTTCTGTCTTCTCTATCATTTTTATATGAGAGATATAAAACAAAAATACTGCAATGTCAAAAGGAGTCATTGAATGGTATAATGGTACCATCATCAAATGATGTTTGAGAGTAGACCTGAGACTCATAAATGAAAACATTTTCAAGGAGGTACATGATGTAGTTTATCAACAATGAAGAAGCCAATTATTTTTGGCCATTAGAGAAAAGAAAAAAACACAGAAGCAGGACAAAGACTGACTTACTCTATGATTTTTTTGAAATCTGTGTTTTTTTTCTAAGATTACAGTAGTTAGATAAAGTCCAAGGAGGAGGCAGAAAATATGAAAAATTATATTCAAATTAACTTCTTAATGAAAACAAGCTTACTTTCATAGGCTACAATATATACTATAGGGAGAAATTATAATTTCTCAATCCAAATGATTTTAGGAAAATGAAAACTTGTAAGTGTTAATGAAATCTGTCATTTTATTTTACCGTCCAAGTAACATTTTCGGTTTTTAAAAGTTTATATTAAATTAATACCTGTATGTATTTCCTAATAATCTGTTAGTGTCACTCAGTTTTTCCACATCTACAGTTTGATCAGGTTGACTCGGCATTAATCTCATAATGTAAGTAGACATAATGTATAATTTTTTGAGTTTGTGATTGATTCTAACATACAATTCATGATTATTAATAAGGGAAATGGAAAAATATTTGCCTTTTGAAAAACATGTAATTTGATAACTAAATACTGTCAGTGGAATTTTGTTGAAACTTCTGTGTTTTAAAATAGAGATAAAAATCTATACATAATCGTATGAAAAGGTGAAGATCTACTACTGTGTGCTTGCTGACCTCCTGTAAGTATTATGAATGTAAAATTTCTAAGATACTGACATGCTATGAACCACTAAATGTGGTATCTCATCTCCAAGATACATTTAATGATCATTTTATTTTCAGGGTCTTACCAACAGCACCATTTAGTGTAAGTAAGGGGTGGCAGACTTTTTCTATAAGGAGCCAGATGATAAATATTTTCTGTGTTGTGGAAAACACATATGATCTCTGTTGCACCTACACAATTCTGCTGTTGTAGCGTGAAAGACACTATAGAATCCTGAGGGACAAGTTCAGTAATGACAGAAGCACAAAATAGTGAGAAAACTCACAGAAAATACAGAACTCAAGAGAACAATATCAGTGTCATCTACCCTTTGTCACTTTAAGATTATCTTTCCAGTACTGTTCCTTGTGAATTTGTTTAGCTTAATAAGGAAAGTCTTATACTTACAGGTTTTCATTCAGTTGCCCTTACCCAAAGTATACTCACCCCTCTTCCTGACTGTAATAAGCCAGGTTAATTAATTGGGCACTTTCTGGTGTTGGTCTAAAAACTAACACCTTCAGTTTCCCTATCTGTTGTACCCTCAGTTGTAACTAACACTAAGTGGAAATATCCCTCTTCTTCTGAGAGTCTTGACTTCTTTATCTAATAAAGGTAGTATTTTTACAAAAGAAAAAAAATAAAATATAAGCCCACTCACATGAATATTCCATTTGATTCCAAGCAATATGCATGCAATATTCTCTATCAAAATGCGAATTGAAGAAGGTGCTCTTTATTTTTTAAAATTGTTTTCAAAACCAGCCAGCGCCGAAGAACTTTTTAGAACCCTAAAGTGCAGTTTCAGTGATAAGCACGCTAGACTGAATGTGGAAAGACAGGTGTAGTGACATGGTCATTATACTTATCCTGGTTATTTTTCCCATAACACTGCATCTAGCCATTGTTTTTAGCTCTTCAATTGTTTTCACAGATACATTGTGGTTTCCAAAGAGAAGTAAACTATTTTATCTTTATCTTTATATTCCCAGTGTCTACCACAAAGCCTCACACACATAACGTATTTAAAATTGTTAAGGAAAAATGTGAACAATTCTGCTGACAGTTGAATTTCCTGTCCATCAGTCTAATCATTTGGAATAGTGGGACCAAGCAACAGGCTGCAGACAACATTTTCTGGATGTCTGTGCATGTGAGCAGTGAATGATGCATTAAATATATTACATATTAAAATGTAGCTAATTAATTTAGTTTCTTACGACTGATAAAAGAATAATGAGAAACTCTAAAAGATACTGCTTTGAGATATTTCCCTCTGGACTCATTTACAAGCTAACAGAAGGATGTAAATCTGGTAATCGGAAAAATTTGCATATTTGTGAAAGAAAGATCTGTGAGATGATAGATCACTAAGAAGTTTGCTCTATTGATATTTTATAAGTTCTTACCATCAGATGGGGAATCCATTTGGGAGAAAAACTCTCCAAGAAAATTTGAGGCTGAACACACTGAAATATAATAAGCTCCAATGTTGGAAAGTCTCCTTTGACTTTTGCCTTTGCACTTCTGTGCATATCAGAGGCCTGCACAGCGTCCATGATATGCATGTATGCATATAGTACTAGTGTAAATAGATTAGAAATATTTTGAAGAGCCTTGAAAAACTTTAAAAAGGCCTCTCTCTCCTTAGATCATAGGAATCGCCTTTGTTATCTACATTAAAAATTTTTAATTGGGTCTTCTTCTCAGAAAACACATACAAACCCACGACATTTTTGCTTCAATTGAGTAAGAGGAGCTTCTGACTTGGAGACCACAGCTCCAGGCAGTGGTCTGACTATAACCTTTAGATATTGTAGGACAAATATTGCATAAATGAACACAGTACAGAGAAAAAGACAGAGATAATAGGATTTTGAAGGTGATCAAAAATGCTTAGGAAGCCGAGTTGCACATAAAAGGATCAAGAACCTTGATGTTTGACAAAACATGTATAAAAGAGAAAAACTTTATAGATAAGTACAATTTAATATTAATATCATTAATATATTCTTTAAAAATATTTTTTGAAATGGGGCCTTTTTGCTTGCTAGATCTTCTATCAGTAAGATAAATCTTCACTTAGTTTACTGGTTATCACTTAAGTGTTCATCAATTACATTAAGCTGCTTAAACAGCTTCTCTGATCATTTTACCCAAAGTCTATTTTTCCCATTCTTTGCTATATTTTTACTTTGGTAATAGTGTCATATTCTATTTGTTTATATATATACACAAATGAGGAGCACCCTAAGGCACATTTCATATATACCTTACAGTACATTAAATATACACACATCATGAGACTAACCATATCTTTTCACTTTTGGTACTATATTCTCAGCAACTGATGCACTTCACAGGTTCTCAATAAATAATTATTGAATGCTGAATGTTGAATGAATGGTATAAGGGACAATTCCCTATCCAATCTAGCACTGATATTAAATTTTACACTTAGCCAACACCTGTCCTGCTTTAGGCTGGTTATGTTTTATGAATAAATACATTAGTTGATACAATCTAAAAATTGACTATGTGTATTTAATGAGGTATGTCCATGTACAAGAATTTTTAATATTGCAAAAGATATTTAACAAATATTTCTTGTGTCTATTGTGAATAATGCATGCTTTTCTGTTTGTTTTTTAACTTTAAACCCCAAATATTTCGATGCCAATGGATTTAATTGCTGACAAATTTCATTTTAGTTAACAATGAGGAGGTTAAAATAAAAATGACTTACAGCTGAATATGGCAACTAAATCTTGCATTGAATAAAAGATAATTTGTGTTTTAGAAAAACTTTTAAGAAAATGAAAAATAAAAATATCAGGCATTTTATCAAATTTCTTTGCATAGTTCAATGTTTTTGTAACCTCCAAAATAAAATACATAAATTCCCAAGAACAGTTTTGGTAACTATAGAGATAAGCAAATAGATAAATGACTTATTAATGCTCTTAGAAATTACTATTTTCACCATTTTCTTTTATTACTCTTGCTAGAAACTGCAAAAATAACCTTAAAATATAGATGGCACTCTATACTAAAAAACAAAATCAATGTTTAATTGAAAATAATTTTGAGTCTTCCAATCCATAAATATGAGATGTCTTTCCATTGGTTTATGTCTTGTTTAATTTCTTTCATCAGTGTTTTCTGGTTTTCAATGTGCAAATCGTTTACTTCTTCAGTTAAATTTTGGCCTAAGTATCTGATCATTCTTAAGTACTTCATTTTACTTTGCTCCTGTGTTTTAAATGAAATTATTTTCAAAACAGCCATTTAAATTTATCCTATGTATTTTTAAATTATTGATACATCCTTATATGTATTTGTCAAACATTAACTAATTCTTTTTAGGAAATTCATTTAAAACTCAGTGTTGTGCCAATCAAGTAATATGCATTGAGTCCATGCATGCCACTGAAGTCAGAAATGAAAGAATGAAAAAGACGAAGATGTTTGACATTTCTACAAAGATTGTGGTCTTTGGGGGGAAAGAGATAATTAAAACTATACTTAATTACAAAGAAGTGATGTTTTAAGATAAAATAGAGGCTGTGAGAAATAAGTATTATTTCATTATATGAACATATAATGAGCTGTTTTCACTGGATTTCACAAGGCTGAAACCTAGGTCTCCTCTGGGGTTTTAACCTCACTGAAAGCTTGACCCTCTCCCCAAGTCACGTGGCCCTTGACAGAATTCTTTCCTTTACAGTTACTTAGGGAACAGGTTGTCCAGGGCAGTGGCAAAAATTACTGACCTATGACATAAGCTAGGCATGTGACTATAACAAATTTGCAGCCACATGTACGAGAAGGAATAAAGGGCATATGGGTTAGCAGCAATAGTTGAAACTGTGTGCATAGCCAATTAATCTCTTAGCTAGGCAGAACCACCTAAGGCAGATCCCCAGTCAGACCAATAAGCATGTGTCACAGCATGTTTCCCATACTAGATATGTCAACACAGGAAAACAGCCTCATTTGCACTTCCTCCACATCCTGTACATTCTACTACTTGGTGTAACAAGTTTTGTAGCTTTTTCCATACACTGTAACATTTTCCATACACTTCTTTGTTTGAATCCCAATAAATACCCACTGGAACCTTGAGTCAGGGCCTCACTGCCACACTCTGACAGTGTCTGGCCCTCAGGACCCTCAGTGGTACAGTTGTATTACACTGAGTATTTCATGTCTTCTCTCTGAGGCCTTCTCAGAAATTGAGAGGCTGTGCCTGCTGGGGAATGCCTCAATTTTTGTATTTAGAATATAATTAACATGAATTAGTTTAAGTAGTTCACAAGACAGAAATTTGAAATATGTGATAATGAATGAAATAAATGAACATCGATAATCTAAAAGACTAAAGGGACCCCCCCCAAAAAAAACCACCTTCACTCAAACTTTTTTTGCAGCAAAATTTACAATCACAAAAATATGGAATGGAGCCAAGCACCCGTCAATTCATGAGTTGATTAACAAAATGTGGGATATGTATACCATGGAGTACTATTCAGCCATGAAGAAGGATGAAATAGTCTTTTTGTAACAATTTGGATAGAAATGGAGACCATTATCCTCAGTGAAGTATTTAATGAATAAAAAATCAAACACCGTACGTTTTCACTATTAAATTGGAACTAACCAATGAACACACATGTGCAGAGAAGGAAGTAAAATTCAGTAGAAGTCAACCCCAGGGAGGCAGGAGGAAGGGATGGTCAAAGACCTATCTAACAATACCTGGGTGATGAGCACACTTATAGCCCTGACTCAAGCATTATGTTTATAAAAGTGATCTATGTAACCAAAAACATTTGTACTCCCTTCATATTTTGATATTAAAAAAATAACAAAAAAAAATCATTTGTTATTATTGTCAGTTAAATATTTCCAATTTAAAACCCATATAATAATAATGCCAATAAAATATATTAAACTTTAAATGGCTCTCCCTTAATATGATTTTAATTTAGAAATAAAAATAAATGAATTTATAAATCCACTTAAATATTTGTTAGTGGGGTTTTTTGACTCAAAAATTAACAAAATAAGCTTCCTTTCTTAACTTTTCCCCTATTACCAAGGTTTTTCTCCTGTTATTTCTGCACAATATATTATTCTATTAATCAAATTCTTCATATACATTATTCACGCACTCGGGTAATTTTGTTACATTTTTTTCAGTTGGGTCAAATCAGATACACGTATATCCAAAAATTGATTGATCATCCTAGACTCATCACTGAGAATACAATACAGTAGAAACTTCATAGTTGATTGTCTCCCTATATCAACTACTTCCTTACATTGACCTAATTTTCACAGATGGGATTTGTATCACATGTACTCAGTGGAAGTTCCTATGCTGAGCAGCTTTGTATATTCCCAGTTTGTTAAATTCTTTAGGGTGCTCGACTTACAGAGATTCTGCTGTATTTGTGTTTATAAACCAGGCATGATTAACTTTTAAGAAAAATTAAAGTATTTTTCAAATATTCAGATATTTCCTCAGCTGCTCTGTAAATCATCTATCATCTATCTATTGAGGATCAAATCTATCACAAGTGAATCACTTTTTCTTAGATCCTGTCTAGAAAGTGGAAAGTAGCATGCTATTTTTATATTTCAAGTACTTTTGAGTATTTCTTCAATTATGAAGGGACTGCATCTACATAGAGATAATATATACGGAAAAATAACCACGTAATTTTAGGTTCTCTTTGACAGGGAACAGAAACTATTACAAGTATTTTATAATGGCATTTTTATTTCTTTATAAAATACAACTATAAAATGAATACTATTGAATTATTTACTTTCAATTTCCCACATCTAGCTTGAGGCCTTTTTTAGTTCTTTCATACAGTTATTCAATAGTAATTTTAAAAACTAGCATCATAAGATAAATTCTAACTCATTTGAAAGTAGGTACATTTTTTTTTGTTATTGTTGTTGCCCTCAGTAGAGTGCCATGGCGTCACAGTTCACAGCAACTTCCAACTACTGGCTTTAGGCAATTCTCTTGCCTCAGCCTCCTGAGTATTTTTTTGTTGAAGTTTGGCAGGGGCTGGGTTTGAACCCGCCACCCTCAGCATATGGGGCTGGCACCCTATCCACTGAGCCACAGGTGCCACCCAAAAGTAGGTACATTTTTTTACCTTGCTTTATTCTTCATGGAAACTCCATGTAGAATTCTTAATTATATTCTACTCCTTGTCTTTTAATTTTAGAAGTTTCATTTACAAAGCAAAAGTCCAGTTTATTAGTTTTTCATCTTAGGGATAATACTTCGGTGTTAAGAGTAAGAACTGTTTACCTACCAATGAATCCTTAAGAAGTTTTTCTTTTTTCTCTGAAAATTTTATGGTTTTATATTTTACATTGAAGTCTGTGATCTACTGGAGGATAATGCTGGTAATAATGTGCAAAGTATAGATTTATTTTTTCTTTTCTTTTTTCTTTTTCTTTTTTTCTCTTTTTGCTTATGGAAATTCAGTTGTTTCTGTATGGTTTCATAAAAAGGCTCTCCATTTTCAATTGCATTGAATTGCATTTGCATCTTTGTCAAAATTAATCATATTTATGTGGGGCTATTTCTGTGTTTTCTATTCTATTCCATTTATTTACCTATTTATTTGATGAATAAGACCTAAAAGTAAAGCTCGCCATTTGTGTTCTGTGACATCTGGGGAAAACCAGGAGGTCCACTGAACTCTTATGGCTTGCCATGTCTTTCTCTGTTGGGCTTTATTAACCAGTTTGATGTAAGCATTCCAAATTGTATATAAAATCAGCACAGTGTATGCCATAAATTCATTAATGTAAACAGTTGTGATTTAAAAAAATAATTAAAAAAAAAAAAAAGTGAAGACAGAGTCTTATACTGTAGCTCTGGCTAGAGTGCTATGGCATCAGCCTAGCTCACAGCAATCTCAAACTCCTAGGTTCAAGTGATCCTGCTGCCTTGGCCCCCTGAATAGATGGGACTACGGGTGCCAGCCAAGACACTCAGCTAATTTTTCTATTATTAGTAGACACAGGTCTTGCTCTTGCTCAGGCTGATCTCAAACTCCTGACCTCAAGCAATCCTTCTATCTTAGCCTCCCAAAGTGTTAGGATTATAGGCATGAGACTCTGTGCCCAGCTGAGATAACATACTTTTTAGGTGGATTTTTTGTTGTTTGAATTTTAGGGGGAAGAAAGGCTTTTTGTTTGTTAGAGCCCATTGGCTTTTCTGGGTTGCCGGCTCTTTCTTGCCCCAAGCCTGTGATATCTAGGGCAGAATCACATAACTCAACACTATTTCATTGCTTGAGCTCAATGCCTAGCTAGTTTGCTTTCTTCTTTCCACCTTTTAGTCTTTTCATTTTCTGTATTTTGCAGGGTTTTTAGTTGTAAATGAAAGAATAAAAAAAGAAAAAATTTGTTGAGTTCATCTTCCCAGAAAGAACAGTTCAAACTAAGTTACTCCAGAAGCTTGAAGTTTCATCCATCATGCTAACATTATACATTTTAAGAAGAAAATATGAATCTGAATTGAATTCGTGGTTAATCCTTATATTAATTTGCAAGGTGCCTTTGTCATTTTTTAAATGTATACAGAATAAAGTAATATTCAGAGGGATTATGGAAATTAGTCTAGTTATGTTGTTAGGTTTCTCTGGGGAGGATGTTCTCTGGTTCTTGGCTCCCAAAGCCAAGAATAAGCACTTGTGCCTCGCTGATGATGCGGTGATCACAAATACAAAATAATCACCATCACATACATTTATTGCAGAACCAAGAAAACAATCTGTAAGTAGAATAGCTCTCTAAGAGCAAGATGTGCCTTTCTCTGTGAGTAGTGAAGATACCCCAAAGTCTGAACACACACTGTCTTTTATGAACGATCTAGTTTGTCTGCTTTTCCAGAACAGGATTGGCTGTTGCTTTCTACTTTGGGGGTAACTGACAGATTGGGTTACATAACAAACTTCTCAGTACGCACGTGTCTTCCCTGGAATCTTCCTGAAGAATCATGGGTGTAGAAATTTACAATTGTAATGAAACGACTGATGGCCTATTAAGCCTAGGTCAATGAAAGATCACTCGGGGCTCCTCACTATCTATACAGGTTCTCAGCCTCTGTCTTAACCTTAGCCTCTCCTTAGCCTCTCTCTTTAGTCTTCAGTCCTATGGCTATTCCCACCCTGCCTGTCAGGGAGAGATGCCGAGGGGCCAGACAGCACCCCCATGCCTGGGCACAGGTGGCCCCAGAGGGCCTGGCCATGACTGGCTGTGGTGGCAGCGGCAGTGGCACTGTTATAGTAAAGCTTCTGCTGCATTGAGGTCTGTTGGGCATAATCCTGGCCCGCTTTGGTGAGGGACATGAGGAGGGGTCCTCAGGCCAGGCCAGTAACTCTCAGCAGTGGGGCTATAACTGCACAGGTACAATGTTTACTCAAGTCTACTTTGAACAATAACCTGAATTCCTTTCACTACTCTATGTTTTGGGTTCTTCGAGGCCTTACTGTTTTGCAATTGTAAATAGAAAAAGAAGCACCCCTCCTTATTTGTGACCTAGATCCATAGAGCTAGGTGAGGAATATGAAAATGTGTTTTTGTATTTTTATGATTTCCACTAGGTGGAAAGAACAGAAGTGAGGTCTGTTTACTTCCAAACCTCTAATATGCTATGACATTTTCCACTACTCATAACATGATTATGAAAATTAGGTAAAGAAACTTCTTATAATAATGATCATGGCTATTAGAAGAAATGATTAAATAATCACAGATTTAACTGAGAAGTGATTATATATTAGAATTGCTGGTTTAGTCAGAAGTTTTAATTAGTAAGTAGTTTGACGTTTATTTAACATAAGTACATGATAAAAAGCCTAAGTATAAATGCTATAGATGTAAGGGATGTCCTAAAAAGTTTGAGGAAATAGTGAAATAGGTAAAAATATAGTCCCAAGGTAACCATTCATTATTTTGGGGTCATGTTTACAGCCCAATACTAAAGATTCCCAGGAAGTATGTACCTTTTAGCATAAGTGTATTTACCCAAGTTATAATGTAATTTATAGAGTACATGCAAATGCTAACTACTTATATTAAGTGAGACCACTTGCCATAACAGTTGTTTTTATTTTTTATTTTTTTTGCAATTTCTGGCCAGGGCCAGGTCTGAACCCACCACCTCTGGCATATGGGGCCTGCACCCTACTCCTTTGAGCCACAGGCACCGTCATAACCTTTGTTTTTTAACATATACTCTGTTAAAAAGGAAAATAAATGATATTTTCATCTTACCTAGGCCTTCTTCTTCATTATTCTAGTCTCTCTCCTTTAATAACCTATAATAATGTCAAAAATTCATACTAGCTTCAGCAAGAACTATTCATTTTAGGTATAAAAATACCTATAAACATAACTGTGCCTGTATGTCTTTCTTATTCTAGAACTGATAGTATATAGCCAGAGTTTTACAATCTCTGACTGCTCTTATCTTATGAAATAAAATGTAGTTAATTAGTAAATGAACACATGAAGCACCTCCTTTGTCTCAGTCAATATTCAAGGCATTGGTAAAGCATTAGTTTACATAATAGATAAATACATCTACTTTCAGGAATCTTATGTACTAATGTGTAGACACAGAAACATACACAACTAAAGATGGTAGCAGATTGAGTCTACAGAAAGTTGTGGGGTGGTGATCTTAAATAGATTGGCCGAAGAACATCCCTTGGAGATGCTACGTGAACATCGTGTGGATCAAGTAATGCAAGCATGTGAGGCAACATAGGGCAAAGAGAATAAACAGAAAAGCCCCACAGGACGTGTGCGCATGGACTTGTTCTCCAAGCATCGTACTGATGACAGGTGGCTAGAGCTGAGTGTTGTGATGGTGTGGGCGAGAGAGTGGATAGAAATTAATGTAATGTTGGACTTGTGTATTTTATTCTTATTGAAACAGTAAACATGTGAATAGTAAAAATGAAGAACAATGTAATTAGCTTATCCTTGAAAAGGCTCTACTGTGGCTAATGTTTGACAGTGGACTATAGGTAGGTGAGGACCACAGCAAGGAGGCCACTTAGGAGGCTCTTGCAATAATGTTACCCTGCATAATAATAGATGCTTAGACTCTGGGTGATGGTGGAGATTATGAAGGAGGTAATAAAATCCACAGAATTTTCTGATACCATATATATGTGTTATGATAGAGAGGAATTTAAATAAACATGACTCAAAGGTTTAAGGTCTTAGCAAACATAAGGACGAGGTTGCCATTTAATTATGTTGTAAACACTGGAAAAAAAACAGCTTGAAGGATCTGACTTGGTTTTTGGAGAATTGATTTTAGAAATTACGTGGAATTTAAGCAATGTTGAATAAAGTTTTGATATACAACTTCCAGTCTTAGCTTCTCCTTATTGTGGAGCCTGTCCCTCTGACCTTACAACAGGAAAAAGCTGAACAAACCAAAAATCAACACTACTTCTTGGTCTTATTAGAGAATTGAGATCCCAGGACAAACTGTTAGCCCAAGTCTGGAGAGACGGGCAAATCACAAGACTCTCAGCCAAGATCTTATCATGTGCAAGGGAAGCTGTTAGAGCCAAAAACTGATATGAATACATAGACGGTAATTTTGACAAATTTCTGGAAGCTCAGAATGGTCTATAGTGGGAGAAAAAGAAACTCACAGGTAATACTCTGACATGGATCTCTAGAACGTCATAGATTTGCTTACAGGAAGCCACGAGTATCTCACTGAAAAGAGTTAAGAAAGTTCCCTTAGTGATTCAGGCAGAGGAGGAGAAAAGTAACCATTAAGCTATATGCCCAGAATGTTCTCCATAGATGCTCTACACCAACTTTTCCAACAGCCTCCTTCCTCAAGTTTCATCTGAAAACATGTTTATAAAAGTATACTCCATGAAAATAATTTTTTAATATTAAATTTAAAATTCAAGTGAAATAAAGAATCTCTGAGTTTTATACACTCTGAAAGGTTCACAATACACTTAGAAATCATGGCGTCTCTGAAGATTCTTATACTAGAGCCTAATATTGATTTAATTATTTCACAAATTTGTTACCTACTTTCTATGGTAAAAGACTTTACCAGAGCCTGATTCCACCTGGTGAAAAGGGTTCATCGAACACCAGTCTCCTTTCTCCTTCCTGTGTCATCTATGGAGGAAATGAACGCTAAGAAACACTTATGAAAGTTGCAGTCCAGGGACAAAATCCAACTAACAGACTGAACCAACTCATAGGACCCCAGACTGCTTTCCCCTCCCTGACACCTTCCCACCTTACCACGTTAGTAGGAATCAAAGATCCAGTATAATACGGGTGGATTGCAACTGAAAGGACTTCAATGCACAGATTCTATTTGAAGAGGAGTCCTTTTGGAAGACAAAAGAAAACCAATTGTGGAGGGGACAGCATACTAGACTAAATCGAAACTTCTGGGACTTATTATTACAACAAAAATTAAACACTTTCTAACTGCTAGCCTCACGAACATAATACCTGATATTAAAGGGCTATGTACCTCAGTTTCTATTATCTAACATAGCATGTCTAGGTTTCAACAAAAAATTACAAGGTGCAACAAAAGTAAAAACATATATATAGAAGCTTAAAAATCAGGCATCAATCGGAAGCAGACTCAGATATGACACAGATTTGCAATTATCATACAAAAAATTTAAATTGCATATAAGGTAGAGTAACTCATTTTGAGGTATTATTTTGTGTCAATTTATAGATGGTGTTTAAAAGTTATATGAGTGATGTAGAACACACTTAGAGAGTAAATGTTAGAGAAGAGGTGTGAGGATTTAATGCTTCAAATTTCCAATACTTAAAAATAAATGCTGGGAAAATCAGGAATAGAAATTACTAATGATGTAAAAGAAAAATCAGGAGAATGGAGGGTTGGGGATTTAAACAATTTCATGTAAAAAAAAAAAAGAAAGAGTGTTCTCCTTTGGTAATTCATGCTGATGTATCAAGTAAAAGAAGAATCCACCGGCCGTTGGATCATATTAAAGCATCAGTAGTATTACTGATGAACGGAGAGAGGAAGATTTATTAAGTGAGAGTGGTGACTAGCAAACCGAAGTGTATAGAAGGAAATGGATGAGAAAAATGAGAGAAAGAATGTAAAAGTTTTTCCATTCTTTTTTTTTTTTAATTAATTTTAAATCATAGCTGTGTACATTAATGCGATCATGGGGCACCATACATTGGTTTTATAAACAGTTTGACACATTTTCATCACACTGGTTAATATAGCCTTTCTGGCATTTTCTTAGTTATTGCGTTAAGACAGTTACATTCTACATTTACTAAGTTTCACATGTAACCTTGTAAGTTTACACCTGCAGTGCGTCTTACAAGAATGTAAAAGTTTTGAAACAATTTTCTTACAAAGAAGAAAAGAACAAATAAAGTTTGACATTTAAATCATGTGGGCTCAAGAGACTTCGTTTTCAATTCTGAAAACATAAAAACTCTGTTGCTGTACTTGATAAAATAGAACAGATGATTATTAATGCAAAAATTAAAGGTATCAAGTGCATAGGAAGACAGTTTGACCTCAGAGAGATGCACAATTTATTTCCAGCATTCATTAAGATAATGTAATCATTTGATATATACATTTTGATTTCCCTCTTCAATTCTTCCTTCAATTCCACACTAGACTACACTATTTCTTTGATTGCTGTGTTGAGTTCAAGGAATATTTTATCAGATTGCAACTATATGATAGTTAGAAATCTAACTGTGAGGATCTATTTGGCTGGGTATCTTCCCATAACAAATGCATTCCAATTAAACTTGATTATGCATCCAACACACAAAAGTATCCAAATAAAAATTCAAGCACAATAAGAAATAAATTCACCACCAAGACAGCATCAAATAAAAGGTTTAAGTTTTAGATCAAAACCATTATCTGCAAAAATCATTTATTTATTTTTTTGGCTCTGACTCTGATGATTTATATCAGACCTAAGCCAGGGCTACTGACTAACACCCTTGAATAAGCTCACCATTGGTGTCAGTAGTAAAACATGAATTTACCAGATTCTGTAACATTCACCCTGTATTGCATGCCCTAAGAACATCTCTCTCTCTTGATATTCCACTAGACTCTAAAAGCTTATAAAAGGCAGAGATACATAGGGTGTGACATCATTCACCTCACGCAATAGTTTTGTAAGTGGTCAAACTTGATCAAGCCTTCATGATACTGTCTCTAGACTGCAGAAAATAAGAGAAAGAAGAGTAGAGGTTTTCGAAGGTAGAGCTATGAATGGAACTTAACTGAACATGATTTTCTTTTCTTTACTGCTGTGTGCCATCTTTTCCAATAGCCTCCTCCCTCAACTTCTATCTGGGGAACGTATTTTTTAAAAAATGTTTCAGGAAAATAATTTTTAATACAAAATATAAAATTCAAGTAAAGTAAGGAACCTCTGTGTTTTATACATTCTGAAAGATTCGTGATACACCTAGGAATCATGGATCTCTGAAGATTCTTATAATAGAGCCTAATATTGTTTTAATTATTTCACAAATTTGTTTTTCCAAAGAATGTCTTTTTGGTACAACATTTGAATACACTATGGATCTAGTTTCCAGCTAAACTATTTAGCAAAAGATTATCTTGTTTCTTTTTGTAGAATGAGCAGGAGAAATTGTACTAATTCTCCATGTGCCTAGAAACTAATGAGGAAAATCTTAGACATAAGACTAGAGAGTAGCCATTAAAAACACCTTCCTGATTGGGGAAGAAAAATTATAGTAGATGTTACTGAAATATATGTTTTAGCTTAAATTAAATCTCTTTTTTAATAAGAAAGGCAAGATTCAAAGATAAAAAGACATAAATTGACTAAACAAATTGTAGAAGAATCTTGACACTTTGCTAATTTTTATTCTGTCTTCGGTATGATATATTGTTCGATTACACATTTTGGTTCAGTGAGCTATGGCTGGCGATTGAATAAATTTTCTAGATTTCTAAAATGATAAATGCTTAAGAAACGCAACTGAGGGTACTGTACTTATACAAACTAATGATTAGACCATTACGGTTTTCAATCACAGAATGTTTCACATTACCTGCTTTGCCAAGTCACTGTGATTTTATGATGACTTGAACATGAGTAACAATAAAAGGAAACAGCCCTGATCGATGGTGATGGTACTATAAGACTCATTAGAGATTCAAAAGACTTCAAATTGAGAATTCAATTCAAAATTCAGCCATCAGAGTGAATGCCCTCTGTGAACCCATGAAATTACAACAAAATGCAGATGCACTTTTAGGTGAAACTGTTCCTGAAATACATATAAAGATCAATGGATTATATGACTTTTATTCATCAAATAGAGAAGTCATTACCTCCAATTTTGTTTGGCTGGTGTAAAATAAAGCTTTTAGTTTGGGAGATATAAAAATATTTATTTCCTGTTATACACATGCATGTGCACACACATACACATGCAGAAAGTATGTGATTTTTTTTAAAAAAAGACTCCTAACTGCTAGTCTTCCAAAAATGTAGGACATTATAAAATAAAACCTTAAATACTATTCTTTTTTTTATTATTAAATCATAGCTGTGTACAATAATGTAATCATGAGGTACAATGTGCTGGTTCCATATACAGTCTGAAATATTTTCACTGAACTGGTTAACATAGCCTGCATGGCATTTTCTTAATTATTGGTTCAAACCCTTATACTAAGTGTAGAGTATAAGGGCTTAAATACTATTCTATAAGAGTCTTCCTTACTCAATGAACATGGTCCTATAACTTCATTTAAAATTGACCAAGTAGAAAAAGATCATCTGTCTTTAAAATAAAATAAAATTCACTTGCCTACTGGGCGGCGTCTGTAGCTCAGTGAGTAGGGCTCCAGCTTCATATACCTAGGGTGGTGGGTTCAAACCCACCCAGTCCAAACTGCAACAAAAAAATAGCCAGGCGTTGTGGTGGGCGCCTGTAGTCCCAGCTACCCGGGAGGCTGAGGCGAGAGAATCGCCTAAGCCCAGGAGCTGGAGGTTGCTGTGAGCTGTGTGATGCCACGCTACGACACTCTACCGAGGACGATATAAAGTGAGACTCTGTCTCTATTAAAAAAAAAAAAAAAAAATCACTTGCCTGTTTATACTGACATTGACAAATCTTACCATGTTTTTAGTCTGAAAAATTATTAACAAGTCTATAAATATAAAAGTACATATTTAATACTTGGGTTTATATGTCTGGAATTGTGATAATAAACATAGTTTTAAAGCACAAAAGTCATTGCTAGGACTTCATGCTAGCAACGTGGAAGTGATTTTTCACTAGAATTCTGACATAGTTAAAGATGAACTTCTGTAAGGCACTTAATTCATAACAAATTCCTTGAATAGCAACAAAATCGCAAATCATAATAAAAAATATAATAAGGCAATTTTTTGCAAGTGCATAAACCTGGTAAACTATGCTTATAAATTAGTAAATAATTATCCACTTCACTAAAGAAAGGCAGCTTAAAGTTATTCAGGGGTTACTCCAGCAAGGACAGCAACATTTCCTTTGTTTGTTTTTCTTGCTCAAATAATTTCTTATCAATAATTAGGCAGTCTTATTATTTCTCTATATTTCTGAATAGACTGCAGTCTTTTAGTTTTAACATCTGCATTTATTTTCCTTTAAGGATCTTCCTTAATTTGGCATCTCCATCTTCTTTTGTTTCTGTTACTTATATTACTGCATGTAACCTGTTAAGCCTTTCCTTGAATAAGACCGGTGTCCAATTTTTGAATAGTGAAAAAATTGATTGCTAGAGTGCTGGGGACATGAAAGTATGCTCACATATATGTGTGTACACACACACACACACACACATATTCGATATCTATCTATTCATCAGAATAGATAAACATGTCCTGGGCATTTATAATGAAAAGTCAATGGTGCCAGCTGGATGTCTCAGCTTTAGTATCCTAATGGGGCAGAAGGCCAATAATACTTCAAGAATATTATGCCCTTGAAAAAGTCCGTGGTTAAATTCTCATAAAGTGTTATGTTTTATGTACCTACACTGTTCCAAACACTCTGGTAAACATTTTTCAGATTTTCATGCACTCATTTGGAGTTACAAGTATACAAGTGAACAGCGATCATCTATATGTGATTGTGTGTGTGTGTGTGTGCTATTTTTGTGTTTTTTCTTATAGTGCTACTTGCTTCCTTAAGCTCGTGGATACTTACAATAATAATAAAAGCCAATATTTATTTAGTATTTACTTTTTGCTCTCCTAAATTTAAATTTTTGTATAGATTTAAGCATTGCAACCTTGCTCTAAAATAAATGACATATATTTTGATTTTGTAGATAAAGATCTTTAAATTCAAAGAAATAATTGGTTTTTATAGTCTTCCTTTTCATGTTTAAGTATTGTCATTCAAATCCTTCTCAATTGGAAAGAATTTCTGCTGAAGAATGAAAAGAAGCTATGTATCCAATGTACTCAGCCCTACTATGAAAGTAATTTATGGCTTTCATATGAAAGCTATAACCCAGTTATAACCTAAGAATATGGGGAAGAGGGAGAGGGAAGGGAGGGAGGGGGGAGGATGGGAGGAGGAAGGGTGATTGATGGGATTACCCCTGCGGTGCATCTTACAAGGGTTCATGTGAAACTTAGCAAATGTAGAATATAAATGTCTTAACACAATAACTAAGAAAATGCCAGGAAGGCTATGTTAACCAGTGCGTTGAAAATGTCAAATGATCTATAAAACCAGTGTATGGTGCCCCATGATCGCATTAATGTACACAGCTATGATTTAATAATAAAATAAATTTAAAAAAAAGAAAAGAAGCTGTGATATCGTAAACACCTGTATGTCTTTGTTACTTATTAGAATGAATCTGAACAAATAATTATTCTGTCTGAAACTGACTAATGGGGACAACAGCACATACTTTATTGGTTTGATTCGAGGACAAGTAACAAATATGTATGTAAATACTACTATTACTAGGCAGTGATATTATCATTGAGATAAGCAGGATTGGTTTGAAAATAATTTTATAATCTAGAGACAGACTGATTCTGGCCACATTTATTGTTCTTTCACTACTTTAAGTATCAAGCTGCTCAACTGTTAATATGAGTATAATAATATCCCCACCTCATATTATTATAAGGGTTATTTGAGATATTTTATATGGAGCACTTAGAACACCAAGTACATAATAAATGTTTAGTAACTTATTTTTATAGTTACCACATATACTCGAGTATAAGCCAACCCGAGTATAAGCCAACCCCCTTAATTTTACCCTAAATATATACCCAAAACAATTGCAATAATTGAGGAATCAGTAGGTTAAATGCTTTTCAATATTTATTGCTAAAGAAAAGCTGTAAACTAGCAACAACAACTTTAAAACTTTAAATAAAGTGCAGAAAACCGCCCCCTCATGCAGATGGCACAAGACAACTGGAACTACGTGCATTTGATTAGGTGCATGCGCATGGAATCAAATAACCTGTATGACCCGCGTATAAGCCGAGTTAGGGTCGAAATTTTGTGCCGAAAAAACTCGGCTTATACTTGAGCATATACGGTAATGGTTATTTCACTGTTCTGATCAGAAACTTAATACTTATTTTTTACTCCTTTAACACTAGAATTTCTATCTGATTATGTATACAGTTTTTATTTTTATATTCTCTTAATTTGCATACAAATATAAAAATTGTTTTTCTGTTTGATGTGTCAGAACATGGTTCTGTTGGTTGGCGTTTCTTTTCAAACTTTGTTTAGTCCACCTAATGTACATTACTGGTTTATTTCCTTATAATGTATTAGAATTATATTATTTATATAATTTAATTCCTACATTCTGACTTTTCAGCTCAGCTCAGTCATAAACACTATGACTAGAAAATCAACAGTAATGTGATATTTATGTGTAAGCCAAACACCATACACTATAAAATATGCTTTGCAAAATATTGTATAGTTACTGTACTATTGAACTAGATCAAATTCTTGGCAGCTCCATTAGCCAAAGAAGATAATATATACTCTTAAATGTGTTTCAGTGTTTAAAATAATATAGTAATATAACTGAAAATGAATAAAAAGTCATAGAAATTATAAGATACATTAACTGGCTTTGCACTGTTACTCTCTGGCAGTTACTTCTTACATTAACAGATTTCCTAATTGCAACAAAAAATCATCAACTAAAGACAATACTTTTGAGAGTGACAAACTAAAAAATTATATTTTTCATACATATCAGAAACTTTATGATTTTAATATCAGCACTGTAAGGTAATTTTACTGTGTTCTGTCATACCAAAGTGTTTCAAAGGAGATAATGCATGAAGAAACAACGTTTTACTTCAGAGTGATAATTATCAGCTATATTCCATAACAGGCAGATCACTACAAAGCAATAAGAGTACCTATTATGACTCAAGAAAACTTTGATGTGAAGTTATTCATACTTGAAGGGTGATTGTATTGATGACAATGATAATAGCACTTAGTAATAACAGCATGTTCCGTTTTTATTTTCTCCCAAAAGATCCTAAGGTTATACAAGTATATTTGAAAGTATCTATTTGTGGAGTCAAGTAGAATATCAAATTGCTTTCAGGAAAAGGAAACTGAATCCTCTTTAACTGTAAGCCAGTGTGATTTGAAGATGAGATGCTTTCTTTGAACATCTAGTCATGACTTGGTAATATGCTGCAACAGGAAAAAAAAATGGACAAAAAAAACAACAAAATTTAGGGCTTTGTAATATATCAAGGCTTTTTAAACTGCAGTCATATTTCTTTGTGGCTTATTTTTCAGTGGATTATTTACACAAGAAATTAAATAGTAAAATGTATATTCTTTTAATTATTTATTGAGCAGTAAATAATTGTTAAGAGGGGTAAGAAACGATACATGATGAATCAAAATAATTTATTAAAGTTAGAAGAAATGGATTGCTCAAAACAGAAATAAGTGTACTAAATGTGATCCAAGGAGAAAACAAAGTGATCCAAGAAGTGGAAAGTTTAATAGAAAAATATACAAAGAACCAATTAGAAAGGTAAAGTTCTCCCAGTGAAAATGCCATGAAGGTCTGATGTAGCATGTCTAAATTTTAGAGATCTGATAAGTTTAATATTGCACAAATTCTTCCATGTCATCAAAAATAAATAGCATTATTTTTCAAATGAATGAATAAAGTTAGTATTACTTTAATGTCAAAAATCTGATATACAATATATGGAAAATTATAGATTTATTGTAGATATGTATGCAAAAATTATTTTAAACATTACCTAAGAGAAGCCAATAAGAATCAAGAGAAAAACATATTGCTACATTTTTTTTTACCAGATTAAAAAATGAATCTGTATTAAGAAACAGTTTATCAATAAATTAAATGGATAAAAAATGTGCTCATGCTATTAGATGAACATCATTTACTGAAATCTGTAACTATTCTTTATTAAAACATCAAATAAAATGTGAATAAACTAAAACTACATTTACTTAATACTATCAATTTCCCATTATCAACCTCTAGCATTTTGTTAATTTAGGACACATAAAAACGCATTTGCATAGCTCTCAGGACTTTAGAGTGATACAGGACAAGTGCCATCCCAGCTAGCTCAGTGGAGCTGCGGGGAGGGGGCAGGGCTGACCAGCTGCCCTTGGCAGTGTTGATGTGGTGGTAGCCAGTAGAGGAACCAGCGGGCAGGAGGCTCCTGAGCAGGAGGTGCCAGGCAACTGCTGGGAGACACCAGCACCTCCCCTGGCACTTAGGGTTGAGCAAGGAACCCATTTCCTCAGCCTGGTCAATTTCATGTAAGTTTCCTAGGCCTGTCCCAGACAGGCTAAATGTAACTACAGAGGGCCCCATGAGACTATATGTACCTCTAGACAAAGAGCTCTGAAAGAGACAGAGACAGGGAGGAAGAGAGAGCTTTACTCTCCCGACTTGGGTTTTCTCTCTCTGCCAGAAGCTCTGGCGTTTCTGTATTCTTTTCTGTAAATAAATCCAGTCTTACCATTGATCTGTGGTCCATGGATTCATTCTTCTAATGACGGAGACCAAGAACCTACTGAAGGGTGAAATTCAGGTATCAAGAGTATTAGAACTCTTAGCATTATCATTTGACATTGTTTTGAAGGCTAAACTGTATCAGAAGAAAATAAAATGAGAATTATTTTTATGGATAATATAACCATATACTTGGGAAAATTAAGACTCTGAAACTAAAATCTAACATGAATTATATAATTTTTAAGTCATCCTAATTCAAGAAGATTTTTATGCTCTGTGTTTACTTTATCAATGAGTAGCTAAGATAATATACAGAAAAGTCACTCTAGAATAACAGCAAAAAGTGTGCATATGTTTAGGAATAAATTTGACAATAATGTTGAGGAACCACATGGTGTAATTATTAAAATTTATTCAAATTTCTAAAGCAAGATTTAAATGTAGTGACACAGTAACACATCTAAGAATATTGTCTCTAAGAATTCAGGTGACAAACTTATGCAGTTTGATATACTGAATACACAAATGCCCATGCTGATGTGATTTTGTATGGTTTAGATTATGTCTGAATTTAAAGAAAGTAGTATTAAAGTCTATAGAGAAGAACAACTTCCTCAGAATAATAAAATTATATAGGCAATGATGAGAATTTCCCTTGCAAAATATATGAGTAACTTATAAAACCATTCCAATTAAATTAATAAAGCATTAATATAGGCATAGACAAAAGCATCATTGAAACAAAATATCTGAGACCAATTTGAAAAATGTGATTCTAACTGGAAATATAAATATGTGCTTTAAGGTTTTTTTCATTGTCTGTTTTCTCCCTTATACCTACACTTTTCTTTTTATGCAGCCAAGATGCCACAGTCGTCTACTATGTTGAATCATTAGTGTAAATTTAGTTTACTTTTTTAACTCAGGATTTATCTACCTTGGACTTGGGCCAGATAGTTCTTTGTTGGGATGAGGGATGAGGGGTAGAATTGGCTATTTTATGTTTGTTTAGCAGCATTCATGACTTATATCAATTAGATATCTGTGACGCTAACCATTTCTCAGATTTGACAAATAAACGTATTTCCAGACATTGCCAAGTCACTGGCACTGGGGGAGAACCACCTGTTTGAAAAATCACTGCCCTAGTGCATTCATCAAGATGATTTTTTTACACTTGTTCAAAAACTTATTAAATAAGTCTTTATTGAAAATACAAATATATCTGACAAAGAGTTTTTTAATATTTAAATTTATTCAAATTGATCAGGTAAGGATGAATAGCCAACTGAGTAACAAACACATAAGCATATAAATCACTAAAGAGAAAAGTCCAGATCATATATGTGTGTATGTGTGTGTGTGTGTGAAAATAAACTCCAGTGATATGTAGAAAAATTGAAATAAAAGAGTGATATACATTTATATTGATCATATGGGCAAAATATGAAAATTTTAGGACAATTTTGTCTTAATAAGACCACTGCTGATCATAAAGGGGTGTAGACTAACTTTCAAAAACCCATTCTTGTTGCCCTGCTACAGATTTTTGGAAAGGAATTTTGTGGCGTGCCACATATGGCAATTTTTCATATACAAATAAAATCCTGCTTATGTAAAGATTTGTTGAATGATTTTAAATGCAGGCAGAAAAAAATGTAAGCAGCTTAAATGTTCATTCATAAGGAAATGGATATATGAGTTTTGAGGAATTCAAAGATTTTTTTTCTTTTGGTGATAAATTGTTCCAATAACCTTCCTGCTTATATAGGACACCAGAGAAATTTTCACCTGTACTCAATTATGTCCAGATGAGTATTCTGATGCCAGTGCTAAGGAACCAAGAGACGGTTTCTTGTGCTATTTAAAGTATGGACCTCCTTCAGGCTCGGTGCACAGAGATTACAGTGCCGGCCACACGCACCAAGGCTGGCGGTTTGGAACCCAGCCAGGGCCAACTAAACAATGGCAAATGCAACAACAACAACAACAACAACAGCAACAAAAAAAAACAGCTGGGCATTGTGGCTGGCACCTGTAGTCCCAGCCACTTAGGAGCCTGAGGCAAGACAGTCACTTATGCCCAAGAGTTTGTGCCATGGCACTCTACCGAGGGCGACATAGAGAAACTCTGTTTCAAAAAGAAAAGAAAACAAAACAAAACAAAACAAAACAAAAGGAAAGAAGGAAAGGAAAGGAAAGGAAAGGAAAGGAAAGGAAAGGAAAGGAAAGGAAAGGAAAGGAAAGGAAAGGAAAGGAAAGGAAAGGAAAGGAAAGGAAAGGAAAGGAAAGGAAAGGAA
>CAUYPK010019172.1:0-38991 GCA_963574355.1 Loris lydekkerianus
GCACAGTTCTCTGTGCCTGGCACCCAGTGACTTTGGCGCAGGGAGCCCAAGGCTCTAGCAGTCTCTGGCCAGGAGAAGGGCTCTGTGCAGAGGCAGGTAGGGCTCTAGAGGGCACGCAGCTACCAGAGTCCCTGGACAGATGGATGAGCTATTGTGGAGCCTGAGAGGACACAGGAGGGGGGGGCGCAGGGTTGTGTGGCTCCTGCAGCTCCTGGTCAGGGAATGTGGAGCCCCAGTGGGTGCAGGTCACCGGTCGGGGGTCGCTGCACACCTCTTAGAACTGGCTGACTTCCACTGTGCACCTTCACTCTTTATTTCAGGGTGGTATTGGTACGCCCATGTTTCATCACCAGTGACAACATAGCCCAGAACATCATCTTGCCTCTCCACAATGTCTTGGCAAACTTCAACTTTCCTTTGCTTTTATTCATCAGTGAGGTCCTTGTATGGTGACAGATCTGATGACCATTTCAGAAAAAGAATTCTAACATTTTTTGAAAGGTGGACTAAGAGTAGTTATTGGTGAGTAGCTTCCCAAAGACAGTACTTTGAAGGTGACCATGACAATATTCAGCTAGGAGGTAGGATGAGCTTGTGAACTTAATTGTTAAGCCCTTTGTATGTTATTTTTAATCTTAGTATTATTTAATAATATAATAGAAATTATGAAATACATTGGAAAATTTCAAATACATTTTAAATCTTGCATTAAGGTAGGTAACTATAGAATTGAATTGTTTTCATATGCTACCTACATTGACTTAATGATGAATGCTTGTGGTAGATGCTTTGTCCCTGGGATACTTGTTTCTTCAGGCTGCTTATCCTTGTCTGTAGCAGTTTCCCACATAATTCATTCAGGAATTACCAGGCTTCCACAAAGTGAGTCAAGATTTGCCAGATACACTCACTATGATGAGACACATTGTGATGTATTTCACTCAGAGGTATACCCTCTGTTTGCAACACCTCTCCAGGTTTGTGCCTACAAACACAAGAATTCTGATAAATTCTATTTTATATGATACCCATAAAAGACACATATATGGTGAGATTATAGTTGCATACATTTCAGCTATATCCCTAAAAGGAGAGAGCCTTCATTTTCACTATAAAAACTTACACCCACCCCGCCCCTTTCAATTTTATACATCTGATATTCAGAAGTGTTCACCACAGACCAGCTTCTCGCTCCCGATATTACAGATTTTGTTTATCTACCACTACCCACATGTTTTCATTGCCGAGCTCTGTAGTTCACATTCATATGACAACACAACTTCTACTCTAGCACCTTCATGGCAAGGTAACAAGTGAGTCAACATAGTGGAATATTCTTGAAAGGCATTCAAATGAAGATTAACATAACTGAATGGTACTTGGAAGCTCCTACAAAATCCAAACTTTGTCTCCAACTTAACTTTCTCTTAGCAAAGTGCAAAAAATGAATCACGAAGGGAAGTGGGAGAGAGAGGGGAAGGCACAGAAGAGACAACAGTCTCATACAATGTGGTTAAAGTATTTTCCTTTTATAAATTTTACAGCACTCCATGATTAGCTGAACACATCACTAGGTCCCCTTTTAGGGACTTTGAAAGCTTAGGCTTCTTTGTAGTAAATCTGCTTCAACTCTCAAATTGCCTACATGTTCAACGAAATCACTCATTAGCTTGGAGAACCACCATCTTCATCTTACCAGGGACAGCACAGCTTCCAGTCAAACCTTCACAATCACACTCCACAGGTAAAAAGGAAAGATGCCCACTTGAGAGGCTGATGCCTCAGAATACATACACTAGACCTGTTAATGATTTGAATCCATAGAGAACACCAGAAAAAGACAGAGCTTTCAATGTCTCACATAAAAAGACTTGTTTCAATTCTTGAACATTTGGTGGAGGGAATTTGGGGAGCACGGTGTGGGAAAGGCCCAAGAAGGAAGAAGAAATTTTTCTTCATGATTTTAACAATAAGAAAGAAGTGTGAAGACAATAGCTAACATAGTAAGCATTTTCCCTGTGCAGGTGCTGTTATCTCATTTCATTCATAAAATATTTTTTGAAGTAAACACTTTATTATGCCTGTGTCAAAAAGTCAAGATTTTTTAAGGCATAACTTATGCATCCTTTTTACCGAAATTCTAGATGTCAGATAGTCTGAGTCTGTCAGCTTTGTACTTCTTTTTCAAAATGGTTTGCCTTGTCTTGGTCCTTTGCTTTTCCATGTAAAAAGTTTATATCACTTTGACAAGTTTTACTAAAAAGTCTTCTGAGATTTTGGACTGGGATTGTATTAAATCTATATATTAATTTGGGAATAATTGATATCTGAAAATCATTGAATCTTCTGAAACATGAATATAGAATAGGTATCTATTTATTTGAGTCTTCTTTAATTTCTCTCAGAAATATTTTATCTTTTTTAGCATAAAAATCTTGCAGATATCATTTCAGATGTATCTGTAAATATCTTGTGACTTTCATACTGTTTAGCTAATATGGTTTTTATACCGTATATACTCAAGTATAAGCCGAGTTTTTTCGGCACAAAATTTGTGCCGAGTTCAGGTTTTTCGGCACAAATTTTGTGCCGAAAATACTCAGCTTATACTCGAGTATATACGATAATTTTAATTTCTAGTTGCTTACTGCTAACATAAAAATTGATTTTTTTATCCTGTGAGCTTGCTAAGCCCATTTATTAGTTCTAGCAGAATTTTATAGACAGTCTATATTATATTGAGAGAGTGTACTTCTATTTTTCATTTGATGAGAGTTTTATAATTGAAAACCAACTATTTTTAATAGTTGTATGATTGCTTTTTTAACCAGCATGTGATCTAGTTTGGTTAGTGTTCCATGTGTGTATATGAAATATGTGTTTTCAATAATCATAAGAGTTATAAATAAAATAAAATATCTGGGAATAAACTTAACCAAAGAAGAAAAGATCTCTATAAGGAAAACTATAAAACTTGGATGAAAGAAGTTGAAGAGGATACACAAATAGAAAAAGGTATTTCATCCTCATGAACTGAAAGAATGAATAGTGTTAAAACGTCCACACTACCCAAAGCAATATACAGATTTGATGCAATCCCCATTAAAGTATCAATGACATCCTTCACAGAAATGCAAAAACTATTCCTAAATTTACATGGAGCCACAAAAGACTCAGAATAGCCGAAATCATTCTAAGAAAAAAGAACAAAAATGAAGTTACATCACCTAACTTCAAATTGTACTATATAGCGTTAGTAACCAAAACAGCATGCTACTGGCATAAAAACAGACACATAGACCAATAGAACAAAATAGAGAACCCTGAAATAAACCCACATATGCATATACAGTGAGCTTATCTTAGACACAGGTCTTGAGAATATACAATAGGGAAAATAGTCTCTTAAGTAAATGGCACTGGAAAAGTGGATATTCTTATGCAGAAGAATGAAAGTAGACCCTATCTGTCACTATTTATAAAAATCAAATAAAAATGGATTAAAGACTTAAATCTAAAACATGAAACTATAAAAATACTAAAAAAAAAAATAGGGTTATGTTTTAGACAGTAGTCTTAGAATGAAATTCTTGAGTAAAACCACCAAAACACAGGCAACCAAAGTGAAATTGGACAAATGGGATCATTTAAGGCTAAAAAGCTTCTGAATAGAAAAGGAAACAATCAACTTTGTGAAGAGACAACCCATAGAATGGTAGAAAATATTTGCAAGATACTCATCTGACAATAGATTAATAACTAAAACATACAGGAGTTTCAACAACTCAACAGGAAAAAAATCAAACAACCTGATTTAAAAATGGTCAAAAGATCTGAACAGACATTTCTCAAGAGAAGATATACAAATGTCCAATAAATACATGGGAAAAAAAAAAACAAAAACACTCAGTATCCTTGATCATAAGAATGCAAATGAAAAGTACAACAACACATCATCTCACTCACATTAAAATGGCAGATATAGAGAAAAGAGAATACTATTAACTGTTGGTGAGAAGGTAAATCAGTGTGCAACCAATATGGAAGAGAGTATGGAGGTTCCTCAAAAACTAATAATATAACTACCATATGACCCAGCAATCCCACTGCTGATATATAGCCAAAGGATGGGAATTCAGTATATCAAAAATATATCTGCACTCCCATGTTTATCACAGCACAGTTCACAATAGCCAATATATGGAATGAACCTTGTGTCTATAAGTGGATAGAAAGTGTCTATGAATGGATAAAAAAAACGTTGCATATTCTTTCTGGAACATTATCTAGCCACAAAAACAGAATGAAGGTCTGCCACTTGCAACAACCTAGATGGAACAGGAGAACAATACGTTATCTGAAGTAAGTCAAGCATGAAATGTTGCATTTTCTTACTCATATGTGTGAGCTAAATATTAAAACTAATAGATTTCATAGAGAATAGACTGATGGTTATCAGAGGCCTGAAAAGGTAGTGGGGGAGAATTCAGTGAGGATGATTAATGGGTACAAAATATAATTCAATAGTTAAAGAAAATGAACAACATAGCACTACAAAGTTACTATAATCAACAAGTTAATCTTTAAAATAACTAAAAGTGTAAAATCGGAATGTTCCTGACACAGAGAAATATTAAATGCCTGAGGTAATAGATATCTCAGTTACCTTGATCTAATTAATTCACACAATATGCCTGTGTCAAAACATCACATGTACTCTATAAAGATGTAGGACTTTTAAGTACCTATAGCAAGTAAAAATTAAAAATTAAAAAAGGAAAATGGAAATACAAAAATAAATTAAAAAGAAGCTAAGGATGAAGAAAGGAAAAGCATTAGGTGGCTATTTCTTATCTAGGCAGGAGATGTTCTGACTTTGGCCAGACTAATGCTAAAAAAGCTAACAGAAGTGGTCAAATTCTGGATATTTTATATATTTTACATGCCACATTATGTATATATACACACACACATGCTCAGTGTCATGAACCACATAACAATTTTTCTGTCCACAATGGACAGTATATAGGATGGTAGTTCCCTAAGTACATAATGATGCTGAAAAATTCCTATAGCCTAGTGACATGACAGCCATTATAACTTAGTAGCACAACTCACTACTGACGAGTTTGCAGTGATGTTGGTGTAAACAAGCCTACTGTGCAGCCAGTTGCATAAAGGTAGAATATATTCAATTAGATATAGTTACATAATTATTGATAATGATAATGTATGACTTTGTTATTGATTTGTGTAAATAAAAAAAAGAGTGTTTTCTGCTATTGTTGAGTGGGTGCTTTCTAAATGTCAGTTAGATTATTGTTATCAAGTAGGTTAGTATTATTAGATAGTATTATCTAGGGCTCCTATAGTCTTACTAAAGATTTGTCTATATAGAGTCTATCAATTAGATAGCAATATTGAAATAGCCATAATTTTGGATATGCCTAGTTCTCATATGTGTTTTATCAGGCTTTTACTTTACATATTGTGAACCATTGTTATCATGTGCATACAAATTTACAATTATTATTTGTTCTTGCTGAATTCACTTCTTTATATTTTGTAATATCTCTATTCCTGAAATTATTTTTGATTAGTCATTGCACTGTGTTTTATTTAATTTTTAATCAAAATCATAACTGTATACATTTATGGGGTACAATGTGATAATTTGATAAAAAAATGTAGAATTCTAAAATCAAACTGATTAACATCACCATCACCTGACTGACTTGTTTTTTATGGTAAGACATTTAAAATTTACTCTTAGTTATTTTAAAATATACCCTTAGATTGTGCAACTTAGGTGCGATCCATTATTTTACTTTTAACCTGCCTGTGCTATAATATTTGAAGGTTTTATTTTGTTTTGTTTTGTAGAGAGCATGTGGCTTATTCTTGCTTTTTGATTTAATCTTAAAACCCATGGTTTTTAATCAGAATATTTTGACCCTTTGCTATATTGCTATTTGTTACCATAACAATCTGCTGTTTGCTACTTTTCCCCTCTTTCATTTCTTCTGCTATACTGAGTATTTTTATGACTTCATATTATTGCCACTATTGATTTATCAGTTATATATCTTTTCATCAACTTTTTATGTGGTTACCATAGAATTTAAAATATATATTTTACAATTTATCCAGTGTATCTTAAAGTGATATTTCACCACTTTATACACCATATACAAACCCTAAAACATTCTTTTCATCTAGGGCATTCTTTATGAAACTGTAGGAATGCAATTATGCATCTATATACAGGATCTGACAATTAAGCTCACAAACTTGCCTCTGTGCACTTACTCTTCCAGCATTGTACAAACAACTTGATAGGCTTTCACAACTTGGTATATCAGTGTCTCACAGTTGTGTTCACATCAGCAGGTGACAGTGTCTTGCTGAGTGGCAGTCATTACTGTTATGTAATTTGTGTGCCATCATAAGAATGTGGAAACTTGAATTAGAGGAATAAACAAACACTAAATTTCTTTTACACTTGGAAAGAGTGGAAGTAAAATTAGGAACACATGAGTTCAAGTTTATGAGGATAATGCCATGAAGAAAACGGCAGTGTATAAAAGGATGAAATGGTTTTTTGAGAGGAGAGAAAGCGTCACTAATGAAGAAAGGTCAGGGAGGCCAATAACAAGCAAAACTGATGAAAACAATGCAAAAGTTCATCAAATTGTGTGTCACAATCATTGGCTGACTGCCAGAAGTGTAGTAGACTAAGTAAATGGAGAAACAGTTAGGAAAATCTTCACTGAAAGTCTTGGCCCACAATTCATGGCTCTTGCATCACAACAATGCACCAGCTCACACAGCACTGTCTGTGAGGGAATTTTTAGCCATTAATCAAATAATTGTACTGGAATACTCTACTCACCTGATCTTGTCCCAATGGCTTTTTTTTCTTTACCCAAAGATAAATAAAACATTGAAAGTGAGGTATTTTGATGACATTCAGGCCATCCAGGGTAATGACAACAGTTTTGATATGGCCATTCCAGAAAAAGAATTCCCAAAGTGATTTGAAGGGTGTACTGGGCACTGGCATCAGTGTATAGCTTCCCAAGGGGAGTACTCAGAAGGTGACTAGTGATGTTCAGCATTAAGGTGAGCTTTGAATTTTTTCTACATTGAGTTTACAAACTTATCAGGGCTTATTTATTGTGAACCTCAAATTAGACTTAATATTTTTTTTTTAAGTTTCAAAATTAAAACGAATGTCTTTTGTATTTAACTTCATTTCCACCACTTCTAGAACTCCTCGTGTTTTATGTAAATAACAAGTGTCCTCTTATATTCTACTCATCTCTGAAGAGCTTGCTTTGACAAGGCTTACAGTAGAGACCTACAGGGAAAGAATTCTGTCAGTTTTGTTCTTTTGAAAAGTTTTTATTTTTAATCTTTTTTTTTTTTTTAAGTATTTTTACTAGATATTAAATTCTTAATTGGCAGATATTTTGTTAGGTACGTTAAAGTTGTAACTCCATTGTATTTTAGCTTACATGATTTCTGGTGAAGCATTAGTTCACAGTTTTGTTATCCTATATATAATGCGATTTGTTATTATTTTCCCATTGACTTCCCTAAGATTTTATCTTTATTCCAGTTTTTGGTAGTTTAAGTATGATGTTATATTTAGTTATATTTTATTTTCTCTACTCATCATTTCTCTCTCTACACTTATCCCTCTTGGGATCACATGAGTTTCTGGGATTAAGGATTTGTTGACTTTAATTATTTTGGAAATTCTTATTAATTCTCTTCAAAATTTCCTCTGCCAAGTTTCTCTCTCTTCTAGAACTCCAATTATACATATATTAGACCATTTAATCTTGTCCCCAACTTCTTGGATATTTTGTTTTGTTTCCTTCTCTGTATGTTTTATTGACCTATCTTCAAAGTAACTTAGTCTCTTCTCTGCTGTGTCCAGTCTACTCATGTGCCCATTGACAGAATCCTTTCCTTACGACACTGAAAAGTTTTTTTTTTTTTTTTTTTTAATTTTGACCCTTTACACTTGACTCTTTTTTATAGTTTCCATCTCTGATGAAATTGACTGTTTACACATGTTGAGTATCTATTTCACTAAATCCTTCAATATATTAATCATAGTTTCTATAAAGTTTCCATTGGAAAATTCAATGTCCAGATCATCTCAAAGTCTATTTCTATTGGTTGCTTTATACCTTAACAGTGAGTTGTTTCTCTGTTTTCCTCTTTCTCTTCCCCCTCTTTCTCCTTGTCTAGGTATGCCTACCATCTAAGCTTTGATAGCTGAATATTGTGTTTAGAATAATATAGACTGAGATGAATAATATTCATCCTGGAAAATGGACATGCCTCTTCTCTCATGCCATACATCTGTGTAGTATTTGGAAGGTGTAATTGGTCTTGTTAGTTGCTGAGCTCAGTTTGTGTTTTGTTATTGCCATGGTAACCTTCATCCCAGCAATGACTTCAAATTTCTCTAAGCTGTTGCCTTTTCCTAATTTGGATTTTTGTTGAAGGAGACTCCTACTCAGTGTTCTTTCTCAGCTTTTGACAGCCCTTCTATGACCAAGCCTTTGAAGGAATCTCTCTCCATCCTATTGTCCTCGCCTTAATTGTTATTTGGCATTATACATTATTAATGGTATGGGAGGTACAGTGGGTGATTTGCTATTCTCTTGACCCAGTCTCACACTTAGGTAAGCCTTGTGTGTCTAAACCTTGAGTATGGAGATTTCTGAGTAGTCCTTCCCAGCCTGATAGTAGCCAAATGATCTCTATTTCTATAAGAGAGTGGGAGGACTTCAGTAAAAGAAACTACGATGTCTGAATATTTTCCCATCTGCCTTGGACTGTTTCAGAATCCTGGCTCTTAGCAGTCTTCCTTCTTCTCTCCCAAGGAATATGACGTTAGTTTCCATTTCTTTACCAGTTACAATTTGCCCCTTGCCTGTTTTTATTGATTGGCATTTTCCCAACACTCCTGCAGCGGTACGCAGCCGTTGCTTATGACTCATCACAAACCGACTAAGCACAGAATGGAAAAGCCATTGCTTTTCCTTCCTCCTTACCTTTGCAGAGGAATGAAGGCATGTGGGGTTTTTTGCCCCTTCTTCTGAATCAAACTGCTTTTCTTTTATCTCCTTCCAAGGGCACTGTCTGTTTCCTAGATGCTGAGAGAAGGTTACTTCCCTCTTTCCTGGGAGCATATGATTTTTACCTCATTTGAGAGAAATGTGAAGATGCATTTTTGAGAAGGTTCATATAGTTTCCTTCCCCTT
Source organism: Loris lydekkerianus (assembly GCA_963574355.1). Classification (NCBI taxonomy): domain Eukaryota; kingdom Metazoa; phylum Chordata; class Mammalia; order Primates; family Lorisidae; genus Loris; species Loris lydekkerianus. The sequence continues at coordinate 9,285 of CAUYPK010019172.1, forward strand.
CTCTAAATACTTCTTGTGAATACAAGGGAAGCTTGTTTAAAAAAAAAAAAAAATCAGAGGTGGAGAGTAATTTACTCTGCTATGAACTCCTAAGGATTCTATTCTATCATACTGTCTTATGCATGGCCATTAAAATGGGCTTGAATATTGGCTATTGTTTCCTTATCTGCTGTTATTAGCATTTTCCTTTTTCTTCCACAGTCTTCCAAGGGTGAAACAGTTTATCTGTCTCATCTCTCGCTGAGGGAGTTTTTCAGGCTTCGCAAATCAGTTCATGTGATTAGAAGCCTCATCTTTCTAATGGTCCTAAAAAGAGTAAGCTCTGATAGATTCCCTGTTGTTAGGGCAAAGCGTCATTCTTTTGCAGCTGTCTACATTTTTAGCAAAAAGAGAGCCAGGACCATTTTATAAGAGAAAAATGAGACTTGAACAGACCAACTAACTTTCTCTATATCATAATCTATTAAATGTTATGGCCAAAATTTAAACTCAGGTTTTCCTGAAATAAAAGCCTGTTGTCTCAAACATTACACTATAATGCATCTCGTGTGATTTTTTTTTTTTGGCCAAAAGACCAATTTTAGGTGTCTAATTAATTCTAGTTAGACTCAACTATTTTCTTTTTTATTCCAATGGAGCACTAGAAAGAATGTTACAATTATTCAATGAGTCAATACATTATCCTACCCTGAGTCTAGAGCATGAGACATGTTTTAGGGGGACTATGCATAGAAAATTGCAGCCCTTCTCAGAAGCCTGAAACCATTTTGGAAAGTAAAAGCTCAGCACTCGCACCATTACTCAAAAGGGTTGGACACTTCTAAAAATGTCTACTGTTGGCTGCCTCAAGGAAATGCACAGGCAAGTCCAATGTGAACATCATGAGATCGCAGGAGCTTGAGCTTGAAAGGAGAGGGCAGCTTCAGGGCAGAGGAATTCTGCATGGAATTGTACAAGGTGGTGGAGAAACAACTCAGACTGGATAGCACAGCAGAATGTTGTTAAGCAGGAACTGATAATGTTACCAGAGAAAGTATCAAATCCAAAGACAGAAGGAAGAATAGAAGCCAGAGCCAGGAAGACAGAATTGGGCTTTAGAAACAGGTAGAAAGTAGTTTGGAAGAGATCTATAAATACAAAATATATTCTTGTAGTCACCTGCAGAAGCCATCCTGGTGGTTAAGAACCTGTGATAGTTTGATGTGCAGCCAGATGGCCCTCACACCTTGACCAGACATGTATTTGTACAGCATATTTTACCTCGTAACCACTTTCTCACATTATCTTATTTGAAATTCATGGCAATCCTAGGTAGCAGAAAGGGAACATAGTATTAGTCCTGTTTTGCAGATGAAAACCCTGAGACAGAATGCTCATAATGCCTCAGCTTTTCCAGTCATATCTATGCTTGTAGATGATGATGTTACAGATAAAAATGCTTTTTCTCATCGGGCTGAACCTGCATATGTGTGTCCGCACACTTACTTCCAAAGTGTCTGCAGAGCTCTGCGCACCCTGTGAATGTTGCTATGCCATACAGGGTGTCCACAAAGTTCATGTGCAATCTTAAATTGTGCACTATTTCAAATTGCACTTGAAATTTATGGACACTCTGTATATAAATATGGTTACTTTAAAAACTCACCAAAAAAAAGCTATTGATGAAGCATTTCATTTCACAAATTGCAACCTGATAAAAGGAAAGAAATTTAAAAGGAAAGAATTCTCTCCAAAGCTGAAGCAACTAATTTTCATGTGATGTTGTATAAGCAAAATGGTTTATACTTTATAGCTTTAGAAGTATAAATCAAAACTTTCACACCTCTTACAACCATTTTGAGATTTTATTAAGGTAAAAAAATAATTTGAAATTACTTGCATGATGAATAGGATTAGAAAAGAAAGACCTTCATGTGATAAGTGGAAGACATTGGTGAATATTTTGAATGTTCTTAAGCCCTCTTATGAAATATTTTCTTTTCTTTTCTTTTTTTTTTTTTTTTGTGTGTGTGTGTGTGTGTGCAGTTTTTGGCCTGGGGCCAGGTTTGAACCCACCACCTCCAGTATATGGGGCCAGCGTCCTACTTCTTTGAGCCGCAGGCACTGCCAAAATATTTTCCTACATTATCATTAAAAAACATTTACGGGCATATGAGTCTGCCTTCTACCCTACAGTATGATATTCTTAAAGGTAGGGGCTGGCAGAAATACATTTTCTATATGCTAAGTGTTCATCAAAGGGCCTAGATACAGTAAGTATTTAATAATATTTGGTGAATAAAGGAATAGTGTCATTCCTAAACAAAATAGACATACATTATTCACATTAGGTGAGAATGAGAGTGTTAAGCCCCCTTTTTTGCTGCAACTTGAACTTGAACTACAACCTGAACTTTACCTTAGAAATAAAAACAATGTAACCTAAACATTTATACCCTCATATCAATCTGAATAAAAAAGGAATTATAAAGAAAAAGACATACACACATATATTTATATATAGCAGCACCTCTACAATTCCATATATGTATATAATTTCATCTATATAGTTCTTATGTATATGAACACACACATTTTCATGTATATAATGGGATATATGTGGTATACCTTATACAATATGGTATCATATAACTATTGCTAGTATGTGTTTGTGCTCATACAAAAGTGTTTTATATACACATTTGTATGTATATATACACATACACAAACATGTGCATAGCCATTTTGATCTTTTAATTTTTCACATCATGTTTTTAATCTAAAATAAGCTTTAGTGAAAGTGAATTATAAAAGTGAGAATAGCCGATGTTAGTCTTCGTCTATAAGAGTCAATTAAAAATGTAAACAGGCTGGCGGCACCTGTGCTCAAAGGAGCAGGGCGCTGGCCCCATATGCTGAAGGTGACAGGTTCAAACCCAGCCCCGGCCAAAAACTGCAAAAAAAAAAAAAAAAAAAAAAGTAAACAGGACGCACAATCTCAAACCTAGTATAAATGATGTTGGAGGTCCCTGCTACTTTTCCTTACCTGCTCACAATCACAAGTGATGGAACATGTAGAAACTGGTCATAAAACTGTCCCTTCCCGACACCACGGGACCCCCAAGCAGGGAGTCAGCTAAAATCACCTTCTCCTACGATCTGCACCATGACCCTGGTGGCTGCGTGTCTCCTTTCTGTTTCTCTGCAGCCTGACTCAGCCCCAGTGGTGATTTACCTCTATCCTCTAATGCAGTCTGGAGCTTGGTTGATGTCTTATTCTGATGCACAGGGGAGTGTTGAACAAAGTCTGTCTAGAATAAACTGTGGATGTATTCAGGAAATTTTATTCTATGCATTAATTTATTTCTTCATTCTCAGACACTGCACCTTTCAGAACACTGCATGATTCTTCCATGTCTTTTTTTGGGGGGGAGGGGGATGCCACACCATCTCCTTGCTCTTGCTCTTTCCCTCTCTCACTCCCTCTCTTCTCTCTAAGATAAAATAAAGCCTATAGTTTTATATCCTTAAAAAAAAAAAAAAAAAAAAAAGACAACAAAACAGACTACTGCCCTAAATCCTGGGGCCACAGAGGTGAAGGAAGCTCAGGCCCTGTCTGACCACAATGATGGAGGTTTCCACAGTCCCATCTCCTTAAACCCTCACTTGCATGGAGTGTTCTCAGAATAGGATTGTACATTTTCCAAAATAAATGTATGAGTGATTATGTTTAATAATATTGACCCTCAAAAATCCAGTTTGAATAATGGACCAAAATACAAACACAAACCATATAGTAATAACCAAGAAAAAACAAATACGTGCATCTTTTAAAAGAAATATTCCAACCCCTGAAGAACACTCAGAGCGATCTGAGTTCAAAAGGGACACGAGCTTGTTTCATCCCTGCCTATCCAGATGAACTCTGTACTGACTAGACCAAGTTTTATTTCCCTCATGTAGCTAAGGCCACAATGCCAAGGCTGAGCCTTGACATAGGTATACTATAAATGAAGTGTTAATGAGATGGAAATTCTCCAAGTCGCTTTTAAGTCTCACTCTATATTGATGTAGACCTGCCCAAAATATCTAAGAGCTGAGAATCCTTTTGGAATGATCCCAACCTTTTGAGTCTGAAAACTGCACTGGGAATTCCGTTCCAACAGTCTTGGTGGGTTATTTTGGCACTTTGGTTTATAATCCTAGCTGGACCCCATCTGACGTACTAAAGCCTATAAAATAAGGACGAATGGTCAATGTAAATAAGCCACATTTCAGAAACTTCAGACCCTGCTTGGCTGAACGTCTCTGTTAATCTCTGCTGTCTATGCTGGTTTAGCTCCTTCTGGCTACATCTGCCATTCCGCTGTAACTCCTCTGCACAGAAGAAACTTTCCTTTTCATCACACAGGGGATCTTTCTCCTTGAGTCTGGAAGGCATTGTAACCTATTGAAATTAAATTGTTTGAATATGTTTTGTGGCTCAATACTGATAAAACTATGATATAAACTATATTATCTTTAATCAAAAGTTACTTTTATTTGTAGATTTTAAAAGGTAACTAAAATTTTTATTTGGCAGGTTCCAATAGTTCTCGTTTGGCATACCTGCACATTTTTATTATATCCTGGGATCAGGCATAAATCAAGTGATTTCCCACAGACAAATAAAAATGGGGAGTAATATAGTTCCTGGAATTTAACACTTTATGGTCAGAAGGTCACATATGCTAAGTGGCTTATTTATACACTCCTTAAAGTTTAAGTCTGTGACTTAGTGTATCCAGGAAGAATGGCTTGTTCATCATGGAGATAAAATTAGCAGTATCAGAACAGCAGATCACACCCAAATGTCATCAGGAACACAGCATTTGCCATCTTTTAAAAAATGTGCTTGTTTTTAGTTTCTCTTTTTTATTCCAATCATCAGTTTTAACAGTGAGGTTTAGTGAACATTTTTTAAAGTGTGGAAGGGAGAGTTAGTGGCACGATTGTCAGCATGCTAGCTGACATCTTCCAGCCTAACCTTGCAGTTAGGTCAGACACATGTAGCCAGAGTGGAGGTGATACATGTCACCTCTGGGTTGAAGCAGCTAGGAGCTTCCGAACTCCTTCAGCACTCTCTCTTGCTGACAAAAGTGACCTTACAGACACATGTTCCAGATGGTGACTATAAAATGGAGATAGTCATTTGACCTATATCTATGACACGAGAAAAGAGATGAAAACTTTCATAACTTTCTATAAGGATTATAATAAGAACAAAGTTAGATATAAACAAAGTTTCATGGGACAACTACTTCATTTGTGCCACAGACACGTATTGAGCTCCCAACAGGTAACTAGGACTTAGCCCTTTCTAATACATTGTCTCCTTGATACACGTTCTCCCATTTAAAATTTCACAACCTTCTCAAGATCATTATACGAAGGCTCAGAAAAGTTTCTACTTGCTCAAGGCATGTAGATGAAAAGAAAATGAGTCAAGATTTGAATCCGCACCTCCTAAGTCAGCATCTAGATTTTTCTTCTCTGAAAAGTACATTACAAGCCCAAGCTGATCATTTTCCATGAACTCTCAAGTCATTTTTATCCTAGGGCCCCAGATTTTCTCTTTAGAAACAAATCTTTTGTTACCACCTGGAAGGAACTGGAGACCATTCTTCTAAGAGAAACTTCACAGGAATGGAGAAAGAAATATATGCCTTCAATATCAGGTTGGAACTGATCATCAACACTTACCTGCATATATGCAAGTAAATTTCAATGAAAATCAGTCCAGCAAGGGGGGAATTTACACCTATTGGATATGGTACATGCTGTGGAGGGGGCATACGTATAACCTTGACTTAATTTGTGCAAAAAACAAAGTATGTAAACAGAACTAAATGCACCTGGAATTTGTAGGTGAAATACTGACAAATTAGTTAAAGGAATCACTTTGGTGCCCGAAGAAAGGCAGACCAAGGGTGGTGGCAGAAATCGTAGAAGCAAGAAGACCCTACAGCTTTGTCACAACTCACATGCAGTTACTGCAGCATTGAAAGCCCTGAACACTTGTCCACCTGATGGCCTTGCTGGCCACCAACAACACTGAAGGAGGCAGAAGGAGGGGCTTTTCTCTCCATGTTAAGGAGGCCAGCCACATTGCTAGAACTCTCCTGGAGGCAAAGTGGAGAGATGAATCTCTTTCTGTTTTCCTACGCACAGGACAATGCTGAACTTTCTGAGATCTGGCATAATGTGGTCACGTGCCTTGTTTCTGTGCTCAGAATATTGTCTTTTCATAGACCTTCAGAATATGTTAAGGGAGTTTCACTATTTATCACAAATCATAGTTTAAATTTCAAAGCATTAGATAGAAATGACCTTACGCTACATTTGTAGATGTCACTCTCAAGCGATCCCTGTGTAGTTTCCATGGGAACTAATGTACATCAGAGGAGGGAGAGAGAGAAGGAGAAAGTCTGTAAGATCAAATTTTTAGTTCCTGCCTCCTCTTTCTTTGTGAAAACCCAAATGAGTCCCATGTTAAATGGTGAGGAAATTAGATACTGAATCTTATCTTTGATGCAAATGCAGCTCCCCCCCCCCAAGTCTAATCTCTAGTTCTACCCTTACAGTTATGCAAAATTATTTTGAGTTCATTCATATAATTTATAAATTGTATTCAGAGCCTCAGAGGCACAGGTAACACGTCCTTATTTAGGGGAAGAGTCGACATCATCCATTATTCCTGTTGCTGTGCACTTGTTTTCAGGACTATTATTATGACATAGACTTCTAATTTTCTTAAGAATCCACCCTATGGAAGATTCTTTAATGACCATGAATGAAAGTTTGCATTCACATAAGAACACACTCTAAAAATGTGTTCTATTGGTCAATGTACGATGTGTTTCAGAGTCATGCCAGATGATGTAATGTGAGTAGCTATCATTAACTTCCCATCCAAAAAGAACAGCCACCGAACAACATTATTAAAAAGAGCATATTACAATTACTATTCCCAAACCCAATGCTACAAGTCAAGGCCAGCTTTACCAAACTCTGTCCTATATGGCTCACCTGGACTATAAAATTAATTTGATACTTTAATTTTAGGGTGGTTGAGAGAGTCAATGATATATTATCTTCCTAATTGTAATTTAGAATGGAGATACAGAATGTATTTGTAGCTTTTAGAGAAATCATTAGAAAAATGATTAAAGAGAAAAAACTTTAGCTATAAGAACTAGGAAAGTATTTGATAATATGACATAAAGTGACAATTATGTTAGAAGCTCCAACAAGATTTTGAAGATCTCATCAATTTCAGGTGAGAAATTGTTCTAATCTTACCAAAAATCTAATAATTTCATCATCATCGTCTTACCTTACTTCACATGTATTTAATTATTTATAAATGATTTAGACCAGACACCTGGCTTACACACAGAGATATAGCAGCAAACAAGACAGATAAAACCCTAACCTCCATGTACCTTAGCAAGGTAGCTGGGAGAGAAATGTAAAGGAAATACCGGGTCAGTGGGCACAAATCTCAGGGCAGAAGGGCAGAAGTTATTCTTGGGGTAGCAATATCAGATTAACCCGAGAACAGGTAGAATCTAGACAAAGAACAACTAGGGCTAGAAATACAGTAATAGATACTTTATCCTTAAATAGGAACTGAGCAAATGACCCAGCCTGAAGATTTTCTTTAAGAAAACAATTCATTAGGAACTTCCACGAAATAAGGAACATTGGAAAACAAGGTGTGGACCAATAAATAGAGAAACACAAAACAAGATGATAGAGGATTCACAAGAAAAACATGTCCCAAAGTTGTAAAAGGCCAAGGGCTTTTTCCACGTGCTATGATGAGATGCATGCTGGAATAATCAAATTTTAGGTTCCCTGTGGTCTGCCATCACCTTTGAATGTGTTTCCATGTGCCTACCAAAGGCACCATGTAGCATATAAGGGTAATGATTTGTGAGCAATATTTTTTGTTGTCATTATAAAGATCCGGATTTAAGAATTTAAAGAAAGGCTGGGCATGGTGGTTCACACGTAATCCTAGCACTTTGGGAGACCAAGGCAGAAGGAACATTTCTGGCCAGGAATTTGAGATCAGCCTGAACTACATAGCAAAGAGGCCATCTCTAGAAAAAAACGTTAAAAAAGAATTACTGGAACCTACAACTAGAATCGTTCTAGCTAGAATGACAGGTCCTAGTTACTTGGGAAGCTGAGGCAGGAGGATTTCTAGAGCCCAGTATTTGAGGTTGCACTGAGCTATGATGATTTCCCTGCACTCCAGCCCAGGTGAAAGAGTGGGATCCTATCTTAAACAAGTAAATAAAAGAAATAAAATCCCTTTACATAGAGATATAAATGTAATTTATTTTTATCAGGATATGTTGGTGAGGGACTGCTGCGTGATAAATTATCATAGAGGATTGAGTGGCAAAAAGACCTGGATTCAAGTTATGTCTCTTCTGTGTGCTGCTGGGTAATTTCAGGTATGTGAGTTCACTTCTCAGAGCCTCGGATGCTCCATCTTTAGAATGAGTTGATAATTATATGAATGTCACGGATCTGTTTGACAGATTGCAGATAAAATATGTAAAATGTATGGACTGAGGAGGTCTGTTATATGTTGGAGGGGAATATCTCCCTCGCCCGTTTCTCTTCCTTATGGAATAGTTTCCACACCTCTTCACTCTCACTCACCCTTGGAGTCGGTGGTGGAGGGAGCACAGGGATCAGGGGGCAGTGATGGATCAGACCAGAGAATTTAAAAGGAATTAGGTCTTTAGTTCTACCCTTACAGTTATGCAAAATATTTTGAGTTCATTCACATAATTTACAAATTGCATTCAGAGCCTCAGAGGCACAGGTAATACATCCCTATTTAGGAGAAGAGTCAACATCATCCGTTATTCCTGTGGCTGTGCGCTTGTTTTCAGTACTAGCCTTATGACATAGACTCCTAATTTTCTTAAGAATCCACCCTATGGCAGGCTCTTTAATGACCATGAATGAAAGTTTTCAGTCACAGAAGAACATACTCCAAAAATGTGTTTTATTGGTCAATGTATGATGTGGCTCTCCTCCTCTGAGACTAAAAGCCAGCAGAGTGGATCATTTTCTTAGCTGTGTCTGGGACTAAGGAGGAAGATTGAGTTATCAACTAGAGTTATTGTCAAATATTTATGCTGTATCCTTCAAAATTTTTGGCTCGAATAAAGCTTATATGTTAACTTTTGCCTATTAATCCCTGTATTTAATTTTGGTTCTGAGGTGTAGTAGGAAAGGGGAGTTATTTACGAAACCTCTGAGCCACATACTATATAATTCTGATTCTATCAGTGACAACAAATAATAGTTCTAGCAGTTATAAAGATACATAATAGTAGTTATAATGTCATAACTACTATTAGAAATACTATATTTGTAATAATTATAAATATAATAGTTATAAAGATAATATACCAAATAAATATTAACCATTTAATTGTCATCACACAGCTCTAGGATTTTTCTAGTTTTATCTTCACAATGACTCTGTAAATTAAATATTCATGTCCCGCATCTAACAGATGAAGACCCTGGAGCACAGTGGAAGGTTAAACAGAGAACTAAAAAATCACCTAACTTCTAAGTGAATCAGGCAAGTTCAAAAGCCTGTCCCATTAGCTACCATGCTATAAATATTTGAACAAGATATTTATACTGACAAATGACTACCAAGTTTCTAGAATTTATGACAAGCACAAGAAAAAAACACTTGCAATATTGTCAAATAGTTTATTCTTCTCTTACACTGTTTATTCAAAATATTAATATTATTTTCAGATAACATGTGCCAAGTATTGGGAAATTCAGGTTGAGTAAGAAAATGGCATAAGGAAAGGGTTAAGGGAAAACCTAGGATGAACTAATACATTTTTAAGAGAGAATGGGGCTTGGACACAAAAAAGCAAGAAAATATATAAGGCCTTGAATGTTCTAAAAGAATGAGCAAGTCATAGGCAATAGGGGCACGAGAGAGAGGACAGAACTTGCTGTAGGAACTAAGGAATTACCTAAAATGAGAAAGGGCTGAAATGAAATTCTGAAGATTTTTATGTAAAAGAAATGGAGAGTTAGCAGATTTTAATTCAAATATGAATTATCTGATGAATCCAAGTTGCATAGAGTAAAAAAAACAAAAACTCAGTGGCAAGGAGGCCCATTAGGGAATTCTGAGGGCTGAATTGTGTCCCCTCACCCCAATCTTTAGTACCTGAGGATGTGACATTATTTAGAAATAGGGTCTTTGCAAATGTCATCTAGCCAAGGTGGGGTCATTAAGGCGGGCTCTAATTCAATGAACCTGTTGTCCTTATGAGGCACAGAGCAGACAGACACCCAGGGACAAGAGTGCCCTGTGATGGAAGCAGAGACTGGTGTTAAGCAGCCACCAGCCAAAAAACGTGTCACCAACACCAGAGCTCAGAGGGGAGCAGGGCACGGATTCTTCCCTAAACCCTTCTGAGAAAGTGTGGCCCTATTCTGACTTCCAGCCTCCAGAACTGTGAGAGGATGAATTCCTGTTGTTTTACACCACTCAGCTGTGGTACCTTTTATACAACAGCCCAAGGAAACTAATTCAAGTGTTAACAGACTGAGTCAGTGAAGAAACAGGGTTTGAATTCAGGCATCGTCATGGTGGAGAGGAGGAGGAGCTCGGCAGGGTGGGCCTGGGCTGGCTGAAGGACTAACCCAGCGATGAAAAGCACAAAGAGAATGAGGCAGCCACAGGGTGCGGGCCTGCCTGCCCACTGCTCTCCGCTGCTCTCCCAAACTGGTTAGCATGTGTAGCTCTGGAGGCCAAGTGGGAGTTGGTTTAGCAACACAGGACCAGGACCCTGGTGGCCAAACCAGAGCAGGGGACCCAGGAATGAAGACAGGCATTCTTTTGCCTTTTGTCTTCTCATATTGCCCACAAATCTTAGTAACATATGTGGCAGAATTTAGTGGAAGTGAGAAACCAGAAATAATACATCTAACTTACTCATCCTAGAAGTTAGGTGTTCATGGAAAGGCAAGAAATGGAAAAGTTGCTCAAATGCAAGGCCAGTGAATCAGAGAGAAAAGCCTCAAAGAGGCAGAACAGAGCTTTAATAAAGAGATATTGTTACTTGGAGAGATGGCCTTTTGGTCCCTTGTTCTATTATCGGTCAGAGGATTGGGGGAAAAAACCTGAGCCTGAGACAACAGCTTTGCTAAGGGCCCTTGAGAGGGTACGGTGGGGTCAGCCACAAAGCCAGACCGCTAAAGAGAAAAAGAAATACAGAAAAGACTGGAGAGGAGAACTGAGGCCGGTGGGGGGAAAAATGATTTTTTTCAGCCAAAAAGAATCAGAGGAGAGCAGAAGTGCCCGCAGGATAAAGCGCAGCAGGCAGTTAGGGAAAAAGGGCCGTTAACCTCTGTGAAACCCCTGCTGCATATGAAGGTCTGCAAGACAGTCCTGCTTTCCCGGGCAGAGACCTTTCCTGTCTATTGTTCTTCTGAATTATAAGTCACTGCCCTCTTTGTGATGTCCACAGGGAAAAACGACTTCAAGCTTCTTAGAGTTTCCCCAAACCATTCTCTATACACAATATAATATGGGAAGCCTCAGGTTTGTCTTTGTGGTTTGAGGGGAGGGTGTTTTTTCTTTTAAATAGAGTCTCACTCTGTCACCCTGGGTAGAGTGCTATGGTGTCATAGCTCACAGCAACCTCAAACCCAAGGGCTCAAGCAATCATCTTGCCTTTAGCTTCCCAAGTAGCTGGGACTACAGGTGCCCACCACAATGTCCAGCTAGTTTTTTCTATTTTTAGTAGAGATGGGATCTCACTCTGCTCAGGCGGGCCTTGAATTCCTAAGCTCAGGTAATCCACCTACCCTAGCCCCCCAGAGTGCTGGGATTCCAGGCATGAGCCACTGCTCCCAGCCTGTCTTCATATGTTTTATCTGAGATAACCCAACAACTTCTATCACCCTCTTTCTTTCTCTACTCATGGAGGATGGGCAGTGGCCAGGATCACTGGGAGAAAAGAAACCCAGAATGCCTATGGAGAGCATTTAAACCAGTGGTTCTCAACCTTCCTAATGCCACAAGCCTTTAATACAGTTCCTGTGGGTCGTGACCCACAGGTTGAAAACCATTGATTTAAACCATCAGATTGTGTGTCTGTGACCTCAAAGACTCCGGCAACATTCAAAGGTAATCTGATAATCTTCACTGTTTGAAGATTATCAGATAATTTCTCCAAACATGGAAATTAGAAAGCTGAATAGAAATCAGTAGTTTAATTCTTTCGTTCGATAAATGTGTGGTGAGTTTTCATCACAACAACCACGCATGCCCTAGCCGCTAACATGTGGATGATGACTGCATATCAATGGCTATGCTGAGGGCTTTGCATGGATTATGTCACTTAAGCCTCAGACAAATAATACTTTGAAAGAGATGGTCTTATTATGAAGGAAAACACTGTGGCTGGGATGTTTTCCCAGAGCTAGGATGGGGCAGAGCCAAGTTTGAACTCAGGTTATGTGACTTAAGTGGTTGCATCCTTCTCTGTAAGGTCCCCCTGCATCGTATACTGCATCAGGCATCAAAGAATGAAAGGCTATAGATTTTCAGAGAAAGGATGGTTTAGTATGTGTGTGTATTGAGGCTGTAGTTAGGGCAGGGTTTAGGTGGTACATGAACTTGACCTCAAAGATTAGCCAGCAGATAGTGAGAGCTTCTGGGTAAGGAATGGAAAAGCCCAGCGGTGGAGTCCAAAGCCAGCATTAAGACAGGAGTCAGCATGGACAATGAGGAGACTGCTTTCCCTACAGCCGTGTTTCTCAACTTTCCTAATACCGTGACCCTTTAATACAGTTCCTCATGTTGTGGTGACCCCCAACCATAAAATTATTTTTGTAATGTAAATATCTGATATGCAGAATGGTCTTAGGTGACCCCTGTGAAAGGGTCGTTCAACCCCTAAAGGGGTTGCGACTGACAGGTTGAGAACTGCTGCATAAGAAGGAGGCTCTGTGAGCAGTAAAAAAAAGTCAGATAAGATAGAGTTGGCCATCGGGGAGAGTGTCTGCACAATGGGAAACAGAAAACCATGGGCAGTTCTTTCAGTCTAACCAAAGTGCCAAAAGTCCCAGCAATGGCATGTAGGATGGATAAGCCTGAGGAAAGCCTATAGCCCCAGGATTCCAGCCAAGAGGTTTGTAGGAAGAAGGGATGCTATGAAAAGTGCTTTAAAGGAAAAGTGATAGGACTTACTGTGACATTAAAAGAAAGTAAACTAACTCACTACACCAACCATAATCAGCACTTACAAGAGTATATACTGAATCCTAGAGTAGTGTACATGTGATCAGGCATTGATTGTCATAATAGCACCATGATTTCGAATTAAACCAACGCCTGTCCTAATCCTAAGATTTCTGTGATTATTTCTTAAAGTTAACAAAGATGCTAGTTTTTCAGAGTTATAGAAAGTATTGTGATATCTTTGACAGGGGTGAAGGAGTTTGGAAGTTTAGGAGCAAGGAAAAACAATTTTGAGTGAATGCAGATAAACTATTCTGGTGCAGTGTAACTCATTAGATAATAATTATTATTGTTCTTTATTTTTATTCTATTATGAATCAGGACCTCCTATGGATACTAAAACCAGAGGATCCTCAAATTCCTGATATAAAATGGCCTTCCCTGACTTCCCTTCTTAAAATTATGATTAATATAATTACTGTGAGCTTTTTATATACCAATGTTCTAAACACTTTACATGTCCTCACTCAGTTAATATAGTAAGAATCATAGTGCTCACGATTACAATAATAAAGATTATATTTACAGTGTTTATAGCGTGCCAAGCTATAGACAAGTTTTTAAATATATTAACTCATTTAATTCTCACAAAGCCCACATGAAGTAGACGCTAATATTTTCTCTTTAATTTACAGGTAATTAAACTCTAGTCTAGAGAATTTAAATAACTTGCCTAAGGTCAGCGAACTAATGATTAGTAGAGATTTGAACTCAATCTCTCTGGCTTTACAGTCTAGACTCTATGCTCTTAACAACTGCTCTATAAGGTCATGAATTTTGGACTGTAATCCCAGCTATGCAAAAGACTGAGGTGGGAGGCTTGAGCCCAGAAGTTCAAGATCAGCCTGGGCAACAAAGCAAGACTCTGCCTCTTAATAAATATCATGAACTTTGGGGTCAAGCACATCTGGGTTCAAATCTCAGCCTTGCTACTTAAGTACCTGTAGGACCTTGAGTATGTTCTTTTTTGCTTCTAAGTCTGCTTTTTTGTAAGTAAAAATAGGAATAACAATAGTAATTTTTATGTGATAACAGCTATGAGAACTAAGCTCTGTTACCCCTCTCTGGGCTATCACAGTTCTTCGACACAGGTTGTGTTCAGAGTGTGCTTTATGAATGAATGAATATATGAACAAAACACTTCTCACCCATGGTACACAATTGACCTCTTGTTCTCTGCTACTTTATATTAATTTATCTTTGCACATATTTTTCTTGTCAGCATTCTCCATGCTAAATAAGCTTGAGCTGATCCATTGTGAAAATTTTGCACAATCGTCCTCAAAATTTCTAACCTTGTACCTGTGGTGCAGTCACCTTGTGGCTGATCAAAGGGAGTATCTTTAAAGCTCACAAAGGAAAACACATTGGCTCCTAACCTTCTGCAGAAGTGTTTTTAATACTTCCTATAAGCTGTTATTGGCATCTTTTTTTAGGCTTTATTTCTTCATTTCAGGATCCATGCTTAGCAGTTATATGAAGGAGCAAAATGGCACTTAATAGCCTGAAGTGGCAAAGGATGATATGTGGGTCCCTTCAGCAATAGAAGATCAAATGACCACAGGGAGACTTCCTGTTTCCTGTTGAGTAGGAGTCAGATATTTTTTATCTGTCTATGAGTCAAGGGGAAATTCATGGCCACCCAGTATACAGAGAGATCTTTTAAAAGTCTCCTGTGGCTTTTATAGGTGGAGTCTGATGCAGTGGGGGTGGGAAATGGAGAAGGTTGTTAAAGGGCCATGCAGATAATCTTCTCATCTGCTGATTTAGTTTGCCCCACTGGTACAGACTCACATTCATTCCCTTTCTGGAAATGAAAGGTTTTAATCAAAGTGAATAGATACCCACTGGACCTGGGCATGTACTGCATGTCCTCAGGACGGTGGGTGCCGTTTGACCCGCCTTGGACTCCCTCCCCTCTGCTTCCCCAGGACTCACGGTGCCCCACCCCTGCCTTAGCACTCCCACCTGCCCTGGGACAGGCCCTGAGTAGACAGCACTGGCTTAGATTCCAGGTTCTTTCTCTTACTAATTCTGTGATCTCAGATAAGATGTTTGACTTTCCAAGTTTTGTTTCTTCATTGGAAATTGGAGAGAATGATAACACCACAGATTTATATTGTAAAGAGCAGAAAAACTAAGTATATAGAATTCTTTGGACAATAGCTGTGCACAGAGTAAGAACCTAATGGATGGATGCTGTCAGCATAAAGGCAGCGGGAATAGTCTCTTCTTGACCAGTCAATCCTGTATTTCTGTTTCAGGAAGACTGCATAGACTTTCAGAATAGTTTTCAGCATATTCATAGTAGAATCAAAATAATCAGGTGAGAGAAAAAAATTATTCATGAATTCTTAAGTCTAAGCTTCCCTTCTGCCCACCCAGAAGCAATGTGAGCCTAAAACTGTCTCATTTTTACCATCTATTAAATCAGAACAAAAACTCTTCTCCAACAGCTGTATTACCCGATTAAATAATCTCCTAAATCCAGTTTTCTCCTCCTCCCTTCTTGCCCTTCATAAACAACAGGCCTCTCTAACCATGGAGTAAAGAAACTTCCTTTCTGATTCTGCCCCATAAACTCCTGCATACACCTTATTTGTACAGAAGCTTATCCAGAATCAACCAGCAGATGACAACCCTCTAACTTTGATGGCCTGTCACCTCCTCCAGCTGCCCCAGGGTGCTGTGCTCCCTTAGAGTCTCTGTCCCTGGAATGGTGCAGGGATCCATGACCACTTGCTGTGTCTCTACAAGGCTGTACAAGTAGGGGGTTGAGTATTTACTTATGTTGTAAGATTCTTTGTTCTTGCTTTTGCCCTCCTTAGATAGATCTCTAAAAAGAAACCAGGTCATCAAGGAGGACTTCAAGTATGCTGGTGTATGTTGGCATTATTTTTAAATGCCAAAATAATCTGTTGTCCTTCAGATTTGCAGGTGCTTTAAATGATCATCCACAGTTGTGTGCTGGTTTCTGAGGATTGGTTCCAGGACCTCCCTTGGATATCAAAATCTGTGGATGCTTAAATTCCTGATATATAATAGTACAGTAGTATTTTCATGTAATCTATGCACATTTTCCCATTTCCTTTATGTCATGTTTACATTACTTATAAATCCTAATGCAATGTAAATGCTATGTAAATAGTTGTTACATTGTTTACTGTATTATATTGTTTTCTTGCCTTATTAGGAAATAATGACAAGAAGAATTAGTCTGTACACATTCATACAGATGTGATTTCTCTCTGAATATTTTTGACTGGTGATTGTTTGAATCCTCTATGCAGAACAAAGGAATAAAGAGGGATCACTGTGTTTAGAAACATGAAAGAATATTCTTCACCTTCACTATGACCATGGCAGGGTGCTGCTAGCATTTTGGGATGGAACAGGGATGTTAAATGCTTTGCAATGAGAACATTAAGACTCTAGGAACATTGTCATGATAATGCTTCCTCTGTAAATATTAGTACCTTTTTTCTGTCCTAAGAGAAAAATTAATCAAGTCTATCTCACTTAATCAATATCCTTCAAACTCAAGTCTTGACTAATGAACACTTGTAACTGGTCAGCACTTTCTTATTCAATATCTCATTTAATGTCCTAATTGAATCGCAAGCTTGTCATGATTGCCCCCACCAATGGAGAAACCAATGTTAGAGAAAGCAGAGGATTCATACCCCTATTCTGATACTGAGTCCAACATAAATCTACTACTTTATGCTGCTTCCATGATAACTGGCATTATCTAGATTACTAAAAATGTTCAAGGTTAGGTCTGTAACAATAGAAAGGGAACAATATGAAGAAAAACAGTAAGGACAAAAGTAACTAAACTACACTCAAAAAATAAAAACTGGAGGACCAAAATTATACATAAAACAGCCTTTGAAAAATGTCTAGGTGAATTTATATCTATGTACCTGTGTGGGCACTGGCATCAGAAAATAGCAGTAACTTTCAAGTCAAAACTCATCCCTTCTATATATTTTTCTCTTATCTATTTTAATTAAAAGGTTTACCTTGAATATTAAACTTTCATGTCCCCCTTACCTATTTGACCCTCTGGAATACTGCTGAGTAATATGACATTCACGAGAATACTATTGTGTCCACTTATATGATTTAAAATGTATTCTCAATAGCCAGAGTGTCCTCCTGACTCCTTGAAACTCAGCCATCCTATGTTTCAAATGGCCTTTCACTCGGGCTTTTAAGCCACTTTACAGACATCTCTTTATTCTCCTTTATTTTATAAATTGGGAAATAGATCAAATGGAAGTTAAGTGGCATATAGAGGTCAATGGCAGATTCCTGGAAGAACTAGGAAAAGGATTCACCTACAGTTATCACTCAGATAATTTAACATTTCTTCAGAAGATTGACGTAGACTATTCATGTATGAGGCAGACCAAAGAGATTGTTTCTTTTCATGACGTTTCCTCACGAAAAGCAGATTCACAATTAATTCTGATTCAACTGGCATCTCCTTTCTCACTGACACAAAACATCTATAGTAAAATCAGGTTGAGTGTTCATCTTTTCTTCCCGTTTGTTACATCTTCTAGGGATCAATGAAGATATAAATATTTAGAGCTTTGTGCACCATGTACATTTCTGTGTGCAGTTGCTTGAGAACATGATTCTGTAAGGAACCAAGCAGACAAAATAGTTTCACAATGTTTTTGATAAAGGATTGCTCTTTATTGGCACTCATCTCTTCACTACTAATAGACAAAAGATCTTGAGGAAAATATCCATATTTTAAATTTAATTATTATGAAAATCCCTAATGGTATTAAATAAAGACTGGTAAAGATTTGGCTACTATAATTCCATCTTTAACACTGGAGCTTTCTACATCAGGAGTCTTCAACTATGGCCTAGGATCAAATCCAACTGTTGCCTATTTTTGTAAATAAAGTTTTATTAGAATATAGTCGTGTTCATTCATTTACACACTGTCTATGGTTATTTTCAGTGCTACAATGGCAGAATTGTATAGCTGGGACAAAGACTATATGGCCCACAGTGTCTAAAATATTTATCATGTAACTATTCACAGAAAAAGTTGCCAACAACTGTTCTAAATTAAACAATAAGTCAGCCATGGAAGCTGAGAATATTAACCTTGAGTATCTCTCAAAGCATTTATGAGGTTTAATTTCTAAGGTCATAAGCAAAACTTTCTAAAGGCCTTTCCTTGAGACCACACATTTTTGAGTCAGACCCATTAAGTTTTGAATTCTCTGAATGGAGTTGCTTTGCAAATGTCAAACTAGTAAAGGAGTTGAGGATAATTTTGCTGAAAGGCCACTCCGATTCTATCAAAGGAAACAAGATAATGAGAATGTATTTTAGAACCTTGATGACCCATATTTTGTTCTAATTCCTAGAATACTATATGCAAAGGGATATCTCTGATTTACCGACTGCCAAGTCAAGATTTCTAAATTTCTTGGCAGGAATTTGGTAATACAATACTACTTTGATTATGACTTCTTATATTTGGTGTAAATATATTTCCTGTGTGCATATTCTTTTTAGATCCAATAGAAAAAAAAGCGTGACTCTTCCCCTTTTTTCACTCCTTTTTCTTTAGGAAAAGGATCTGTGATGTCATAATTATGCTCACCTCCCACTGGCAACTTGGAAATCCCTTATTTTTGTGCGTTTAGGACTCACCAAGAATAAATAAAGTTCAGTCCCTCCTTGAGGAGAAATTCTGCCACTCCATTTAGGATTTCACAATGTGCCAATTCCTATAAGATTTAGTGGTGTGAACAGTTTTGTGCTCTTAAAAAGGTGGGCCTTATTAAATGAGGTAAGAGGAAATAATCTCAAAGCATATGGGGAAAAAAATCATCATCATCTGTAAGAAAGAGCAACAAATTTGCTAGCTTTTAAAAACTTATAATTATCATTGTTGGTTAATTGGTGCTATAGATTACCCAGGACTGACATGTAATTTTGTAAAACAAAGAGCTTTTTATCATGTTACACTATGCTGTGGATTTAGGGACTTTTTAATTTTATTTTTACACATTGAAGAACAAAGGACAAAAATCTTAAAACATGCAAGGACTTAGATAATGAATTACGCCCTAAATTTAGAAAATATCTCAGACAATACAGAATGATTCATAGTAAGAATCTGTAATCCTGGAAAGGCAAGTTAGTGGGACTTTTGTTTATAAATAAGCCAGCTTTTCTTGACTCAAATCTGGATGAAAGCCAGAGTGTTAATGAACATTTCTTCATCTTTACACAGACCTTCCAAAAGGTCAGAAATAGGATATAATTCTCATTGTTTAGAGGAAGATGTATTTAATGCTTGTAAATACATTTGAACAATAACGTTGTTATTATTGTAATACACTTAGGCAGACAGTATTTTTCTTTTAATGTCCATTAAAATAGCGATCACCTAGAGCCCATGAAAAATTCAACATTTACATGTTGATTAGTCTGTTTTTAATTCATAGTGCAATTACTTCTCTCATAAAAATTTTAGGAGCAACTAACCTGTCCTTGAAAGATAACCCTGTGTGTTTGAGAATGTGACCAGATACAGATTGGAGACTGGGACTTCACAGTCTATCCTCAGAAGTAACCCTGGATTTGCTATTCAATGGCTTCCCCACTGTCTGGACAATGACAAAATGTTCCTGAGAGACAGACACGTGACTGGGTTTCTGTAGCTTAAAGAGCCATGCTCTTTGGGTAACAGCAGGTATGAAGAGCAGAAACAAAAATTGGGAGCCCAGAGGAAGGCATTAGGACTTTGTAAACACAGACGTCATGCCTCAGTTTGAATGGATTGATGATAATGCAGCAAAGCAAACTTGAGAATGAACCCAAAAGATAACAGAGTCTTTGTAAACTAAAGAGATCGTTTACAAAGTTTCAGTCTTTTACATGTCGTTACTCAGTTCTCCTGGCAAACTAGACAACCTTTTTGGAAGGAAGGATGGAGAATCCCCGAAGAACTCAAACTAGACCTCCCATTTGATCCTGCAATCCCATTACTGGGTATCTACCCAAAAGAAAACAAATCCTCTTACCACAAGGACAGTTGTATTAGAGTGTTTATGGCAGCCCAATTTACAATTGCCAAATTGTAGAAACAACCTAAATGGTCATCAATACAGCAATGGACTAACAAGCTGTGGTATATGTATACCATAGAATACTATTTAGCTAATAAAAAAGATAATGACTTTACAACTTTTGTATTAACCTGGATGGAGTTGAAACACATTCTTCTTAGTAAAACATCACAAGAATGGAGAGACAAGAATCCAATGTACCCCATTCTGATATGAGGACAATGGATGCTGGTACAGAGTGAGGGACAGGCAAATGGAGGAGCAGAGAGGAGAGAGGAGGAAGGGGGAAGGAGGGAGAGGGTCATGTGTGATACACCTTTTGGGGTGGTACTCAATTATAACAGGGACTTTGCCTAACAAATGCAAGCAGTGTAACCTGGTTCTTTGTACCCTCAATGATTCCCCAACAATAAAAAAAAAAAAAAAAAAAAAAGAGACCTTCAAAACCGGCTGTATCTAAGATGAGCTTCTTTTTTGTATTTTATTCCTTAAATAATACCACACACAGAGATGAACTCGTGGAATTTGCATTCAATAATTGATGACTTTTTGACATTTATTTGAAGTTTCCTTTGGGGGAAAATGGCCCAACTGGTACTCTGGAATTACTTCATAATTAAGCAGCCCTTTACATGTACCATATGCAATCACCAAATCTAAGGTCATGTATTTTATAGTGTTTTAAACCTTTTTGAATCTCAAACTTTAGGATGATTAACATTTTCCTTAGAGAAAAAGACAGTGAAAGACAGGCAGTAGTACTGCAGCCACTGAACCAGAGAGGGCACGTCACCAGCATTCAGGTGGATGGATTCGCCAGGCCATGTGGGCTTTACCTACGGTGAATAAATACAGCCAAGAAGCAATGATGAAAACATGTGTAAAGACAATGGTAAATGAAGCAAACAAAATAAATTTTAAAAGTACATTAAATAAATTAATAAAAACAAAGGGAATCCTGGCATGGTGGGATGGGCTTCTAGTCCCAGCTACTCAGACTGAGGCCAGGAGATTGCTTGAATCCAGGAGTTTGTGGTGATGCTACAGCACTCTAGTTGGCCAAGAAAGTGGGACCCTGTCTCAAAAAAAAAAAAAAAAATCATAATAATAAAGAGAAAAAGGAAATGCAATGAAGGTAAGGTCAGTGCCTCTATCTGCATTCTTTATAGTTAACTTCATAAGGACCGAGGCGTATGGAAAACTGGGCCTAGTGACTAATACGTGACCAGCATAGAGTAAGTGAGTCTATTATGATGAGTTCTATCGTTGTCATTAGTTCTACAATAATTACATATAAGGAGTAGAAATGGTTATTTTTTCCCAAAATCAAACAAAGGGAATATTAATATAAAATTGCTTTGAACTAAAGAATATATATAGATATTAGATATATCTACATATATATTAGAATTTTTGACTCAGATAATGGGGAAAAAAGAGAAACAAGGGAATCTTCTAGCATCTTTCAAATTGGTTACAAAGTCTAAAAGCTCACATTCTTTGCTTAGTGACATTTATATTTTCACAGGGGTTATTTTCTGATTCCAGGGCATTATTCTAATGTCTAGGACATTTCACAGGACTTCAAAATCATTCCTAGGGACAACTAGGTTCTTTGAGTTATTAACTAAAGCCTGCAATAAGACTGAACCCTCTTGTTCACTAAATAAGTGATTAGTATCTTTAAGAGCTATTAAATCAAATTCTGCCAGGTATTTTTGAAAGATGTGTTGTTTCCACTCATTTGCTAAATAAGAAGGTGGAGGCTCTCAGGAATCTCTAAGCAGATGCTCTATTCTGTAGCTCATGGAACAGGTTAACCCCAGCTGGAAGAATTCAATAAAGTATACTTATCCTTGTCACACTGGGGCCCTGTCTAACTATTACAGAAGCTACAGCAGCTAGAGATGACTTCCATTACCAATCAGCTTTATCTTCCCTCTGTACTTATAGTTATCTGAACACTATTGAAAGAAAATTCTATAATGTTCCCTGATGTGAGCATCAGGTTCAAAAAGTCAACACACAAACCCTTCTGCCTATCTCCACAAATTCTGGAAGCTCCAGGATCTCTCCAGCACTAGTAAATCATTACTTAATAATTAGATCTATCTGCTCAGCATCCATTGCTCAGTGGTTAGGGCAATGGCCACATGCACTGGAGTTGGTGGGTTCAAACTCAGCCCTAGGCCTGCTAAACAACAACAACAAAATAGCTGGGTGTTGCAGTGGGCACTATAATTCCATCTACTTGGAGGCTGAGACAAGAGAATCACTTGAGCCCAAGAGTTTGAGGGTGCTGTGAGCTATGACACTACAGCACTCTACAGATAGTGACAAAGTGAGACTCCATCTCAAATAATAATTAGGTCAGTCCATATTTATATTTGCACATTCAGAGTACCATTGTACCTAGCAATATTTATTTAACTGGCAGAAACAATTCCTTTCTTCTAACTATAGCGAGGAAAATTTCTTCTTTGCCGCACTATTTTAGAACATTCATTTACAGCATACTGGAAATATAGTCATGTTTTTAAGTTAACAACTTTTAACTGATATAAGAAAGTATTGTTTCTCTAAGTTCATTTTGTTATAGCTGTGTTTGTCATTTTAGAAGAAAACTTCTGCCCAGAAATCGTGGAAGAAATTATCTTGATGATCTTTTTTTTTTTTTTTTTTTCTGGTTAACAGACCTTTATTCTCAAGAAAAATATGGTTAACAGACTTTTATTCTTAAGAAAAATTCTATAATGTTCCCTAATATGAGCATCAGGTTCAAAAAGTCAGCATGCAAACCCTTCTGCCTATCTCCACAAATTCTGGAAGCTCCAGGATCTCTCCAGCACTAGTAAATCATTACTTAATAATTAGATCTATCTGCTCAGCATCCACTGCTCAGTGGTTAGGGCACCGGCCACATGGCCACATGCACTGGGTCTGTTGGGTTCGAACCCAGCCCTAGGCCTGCTAAACAACAAGAGAAATAGCTGGGTGTTACAGCGGGCACAAATTCGCATGTCATCCTTCTGCAGGGGCCATGCTAATCTTCTCTGTATCATTCCAATTTTAGTAAATGTGCTGCCGAAGCAAGCACAACCTTGATGTTCTTGACTGTTCAAAAATTCTTTAAATAAAATATAATATGGAAGCTGTGTTCTGAATGTCAAGACCCTTTCACTGTTGAGCCTTTGCTACTGGCCTCTGTGTGGAGGTTTTTCCTGGTTCTTGGTGATCGTAAGGAGAAAAGAATTTCAAAATGCACCGTGCTCACCAAGCAAGGCACAGCTTTTTATTGAAAGTGAAAGTATACTCTCAGGAGAGAGAGTGCAGCCAAGCTTGAAAGAGAGCAGTCGCACTGGGCAGAAGTAGTTTTTGGTTTTTTGAAATCTTATAAATGGAAGAGAGGCATATTCAAGGCTAAAGCATTGGCTTTCAGTAAGAAGTTGGGTTGTGATTTTTAGACTTGGGTTCCCTCCTATTTCCATACGTTACATGGTTGTTTCAGAACAGTCATGGTGATTGCAAGGATGGAGAAATTTTAAAACCACAATATAAACAATATTATAATTAGCCCAAGTCCATATAGGGTGACAGAGATAGCTGACAAGCCAGTTGAAGTTAGTTCTAGCGTGTGTGGTTCTCATTCCCTCTAGTTAGCTTCTGCCTGAGGGCTGTTTACTTTAACATCTGCACCCAATTTTCAAGCCCCTGCATCTTATCTCAGTCCTGTCACCTAGTCTTCTTCTCTTGAACCTTTTCAACCAGAAAATAGGCTCAAAATACAGAAGGTTCCAAGAAATGTATACGCATTTTAAGAAAAAACAAAAACTGTTAAAATTATAATACTCAATGTCTACTGATAACAAAAAAAAATGTAAATCATGTTTGACATCTGCAATTATGAGAGTTGCTCAAAGTGGTTACCATTAGCATCCAGACACTTGCAATTACAGCAAACTATTGCTTGAGCAATGTTGACTGAAGTGTCCAATTGCATGTGTATTGTTGAGCATGCCGTTTCAATTTCTTCCTGAAATACCATTAATGTGGCCAGTTTTCACTGGTATACACATCTTTTGAGGTCCCCCATAGGTAGAAGTCAAGGGGTGTTAAGTCAGGAGAACATAGAAAAAACTCAACCACACACCTTTGCCACATCCATTGGTCTGGCAAATTATCATCAAGGTAAGCCCTCACACATCAGTGATGGAGGACCCTCTTGCTGGAAGTAAAATCAATCATTCCCAAAAGTGTACAAATGTGGATGTGTGTGGCATTTTTAGGTACAGTTGACCAGTAATGGTACCTTCTAAAAAGAATGACTCATTAGTCTCCTTAATGACAGTCCCTACCAGATATTGAGGACCAGTAAATTAACTTCCTTTTCTACATAATTGCATGCAATTCTTAGGTGTGTTGGAACTTCTGTTGCATGTTCATGCCTCCATTATCACACTTCCACAATGTTCTTTTTTTTTTTTTTGCAGTTTTTGGCCAGGGCTGGGTTTGAACCCTCCACCTCTGGCACATGGGGCCAGCGCCCTACTCCTTTGAGCCACAGGCACCACTCCACAATGTTCTTGAATTTCAAATACCACTCCAAAATATCCTCCCACAATAACCACACTTCTGCTGCTTTCACAGTGTCCTGCCAGTCGCATGGTGATGCCGGCATTCATTTAACTAACGCCGCCTTTTGAATGGATATCATACTACACATTGCTACCATAATTCAATTCAACTTAAAACAGTAATACATAGATAACATCTCTTAAAATGTGTATATATTTTTTGGTCTTCTCAGAAATTAGAAAATTACTTTATCCACCTTTTTCTCTAATAATGGGGTGATTATTATAAGCAGAACCGTAAGTACCCAGATAGAAGATATGGATTCTTTATAAAATTAATTCAGAAAATTTTCACTGTGATCTTAAAAATCTCCTAAATCCTATCTATCTCTATATATTATGCCATGAAACATATAGTATATGAAAGAAAATGAATGCAATTTATATCACTTTATTGACATATTTTCCTGAATTATAAATAGGTCATTATAGTCCATAAAAGTCAATGCAGAAGGATGGCAGTGTGGGGATTAAGTTTCTGATATTTCAGGGGAGCTTTTCTCTGTTCATCACACATGAGAGATGGAGCACTTGTGACAGAGCACTGTCTGGCGCTTCCAAGATACACAGGGACGCCACAGCAGTCCCTCAGAAGGTCTACTCTGGATCAAGGTTAATAAACTCATGAACACAAACCTGATTTTCAATCTGGAGAAAAAGATGGAAGCTTCTGGACAATGCTGGCCATCACCAAGAAAACTATGATTGAATAACAATTTAAGAAGATAGTAAAGGCAGCACCTGTGGCTCAAATGGGTAGGACGCCGGCCCCACATGCTGGAGGTGGCAGGTTCAAACCCAGCCCTGGCCAAAAACTGCAAAATAATAATAACAACAATAATAATAATAATAATAATAATACCACCACAGAAAACATTGCAGTAAATCAATGTGACCTGGAAACGTGTTTTGTGTCGCACTGAATTCTCCTTAGTGTCAGCAGACAACTATGGTAAGGCTCCATGAGAGATGGAGGGATCCACTCCCCAACTGTTTCTTAGATGCTCAAAAGTACTAAGTTATCACTGACCCAAATAAGTGACCAAGGCAAAGATCTCCATCAGTGGAGGTTTATTAAGCCAAAGTTGAGCACGTGTCCAGGAAAATCATCAATGACAGACCCATGTTTGTTTTCCTGAAGGGGAATTTGGAAGCTTCAGCATTTAAAGGCACACAGAGAGAAAGAAAAAAGGGTGTCAGTCAATATGGAACTGGTCATAACTACTAAGAAGAGAAGGTGACACATAGGGTCTAGATGTAGAATTTTAAGGTAATTTTAAAACATAATTGATATTTTGCCTGGTGGAACCTGATGTATTATAAGCCTGCAAAATGTTTCAGTATTATTCCTTATTTATATTATTTATATAAATCTTATTTCTCAATTTACTCTTATATTTCTATCTTCAAAAGTTTTCAATATTTATGACCTCAGAACACATTATAATCATTGGAGGAAAGGGCACACTTCTACACTGCTGGTGGGAATGCCCACTAATATGTCCCTTCTTGTAGGATGTTTTGTTTATTCTTAGATATCTAAACATATTACTGACATTCGATCCTATAATTACTCTAATAGGTTTATACCAATAATACAAAAAGTCACAATATAACAAAGATATCTGTACCAGAATGTTTACTGCAGCCCAATTCATAATTGCTAAGTCATGGAAGAAGCCCAAGTGCCCATCGACCCACGAATGGACTAGCAAATTGTGGTACATGTATACCATGGAATACTATGCAGCCTTAAAGAAAGATGGAGAGTTTACCTCTTTCACGTTTACATGGATGGAGCTGGAACATATTCTTCTTAGCAAAGTATCTCAGGAAAGGAAGAAAAAGTATCCAATGTACTCAGCTCTACCATGAAGCTAAATTATAGCTTTCACATGAATGCTATAATGCAACTATATCACAAGACTATGAGGAAAGGGCCAAGGGAGGAGCAGGGAGAGGTCAGGGTGGAGGGAGTGTAATGGGTGGGGCCACACTTACAATGCATCTTAGAATGGGTACAGGGGAAACTTACTAAACGCAGAATACAAATACCTACATAAAATAAATAAGAAAATGCCATGAAGGCTACGTTAAGCAGTTTGATGAGAATATTTTAGGTTGTATATGAAACCAGCACATTGTACCCCTTGATTGCACTAATGTACACATCTATTATTTAACAATAAAAGAAAAATACTGATTGGATATTGTGGTAGACACCTGTAGTCCCAGATAATTTGGAAACTGAGGCAGAAGGATTACTTGGACTTAGGAGTTTGTGATTGCTGTGAACTAGGCTGAGGCCATGGTGCTCTAGCCTGGGCAATAGAGTGAGACTTTGTCTCAAAAAAATAGGGCATAACTAACTGTAGCCTCTGTAACAGAGTATACCCATTTTTCTGCTGAAATTTAGGACCACTCCAAAACCCCACTTCCAGTCACATGATGTAATAGCCTCAAAATACTGACAACCTCACAGCTATAAAGAAAGACCAGTCCCCTTGGGAGCTCTATGAAAACCTCATCAGTAGGTATTGTTACTATTTGACCCCATGCAAAACTCTGAGAAAAAGCTTCTTTTCCAGGGTATCAATTATTGGAACTGAATCAGAACTCAGTTCAGTAGGAAAAATCCTCTCCTCAGGCACTGAAAACAATCAGGTCCATTGTTTGATTTAAAGATGCTGAAGGCCATAATACTAGTCGTGACAAGTAAGAGCACAGGAAAAAATTAATTTTTTAAATAACAAGAAGTATATTGGGATATAAAAAGTTCTGAGATACTCCTGTTATCCAGAAAGCTGCCCACATACTAGAAAGGAGTGGAAAGGGCTATGGTTATTCACTTCTACAATACTACACCTGCAGTAAAAGAAGCCTGAGGCAGAATTACACACACATACACACAGAGAGTCTCTGGCAAGGATGGAAGATATACTATCTCAAGAAATGGAAGGAAATAATCGTCTGAAAACTAAGATGTACATCACTGCTGATCAAAATGCAAACTGCAAGAAATCAGGATTAAAAAATATAGAATAATAATGGACAAGACAGAACAAACAGAACCAGGGGAAACATCAGTGACTACACATTGCAGAGAACATAGTTATAGAAAATTAATCTAGAAAAGCAGACCGCAACAATAAAAAACATGAACCACCACCACTGAGAGATTTGATTTTGGAATTTCTATAATAAATTATCTAAGACATGTGCTTTTAAAAAAAAAAAACCTGGGAACATGTCAAAAGACTGAAGATTTTGGCCCATACAAAGGAAAAATAAAGAATCAAGAGAAAGTTTCTGTGAGGGGTTCTGGAAAGACAGAATTTTAAATCAGCCTATCTAGGGTGGTGCCTGTGGCTCAATGGAGTAGGAAGTCAACCCCATATACTGGAAGTGGCAGGTTCAAACCTGACCCCGGCCAAAATAAATAAATAAATAAATAATAAAAAATAAATTAAAAAAAAAATCAGCCTATGTAAATATGCTTTAATGAACTAAAAAAACAAACAAACAAACAAATCCAAAAAAAAGCAAAAAAAAACCGAACATGTTTTAAAGAACTAAAAGAAACTATCACAACCTTACCTCACCAAATATTAATTATCAATACAGAGATTGAAGTTATATTTAAAAAAAACAATAGAAATTCTAGGTTTACAAGTGCAATCACTCAAGTGAATAGAGAGGCTCAACACTTATTTAAGTTAACAGAAGACACCATCAGTGACCACAGGGAGTGCTAGAAGTAGTGAAATTCCAGGAACAATGAGTACACCAAGCAGTCAGATCTCGGTTTCTAATATCATTTTCCAGTAAAAGGAACCTAAATTCTTTGAACTAACGCCAGATTTAGGGTCAGAGTGGGAAAATACAAGATGAGCTTGCAGTGTATTTTAATAAAGGAAGTTAAAGAACTGCTCAAAAAATAAAAGGATGAGGGTGTCTCAAGGAAACATAGGATTTAACCTGATAGAATTCCCCAGGACCAAGGCTGGCACACAATAAATAACCAAGAAATTGCATAACAAACCAAAGAATGAAATAATATCCATAGATCTACACATTTTGACATAAATTATTAAATAAAAATGATAAGGAGCAAATCTGCCTTGCCAGAAAATAAAAATAAAAGAATAAAATAACACACGTGGGAAGAATAGGGCTGTATGATAGAAAATTGCAGCTGAAACACTATGCTGATAGTTGCTGCAAGTGAGATCAATTGAAGAAAATTAAAATTAGTGATGAAAATTTATGAAAAACGTCACATTTAATATACGTTCATCTAAGACATGGAGGGCAAACCTCTTCCATTGAAATGCAGGCTAAACTCAGTGATTCTCTTCAAATGACTAGAATAGTGAGAATGAAAAATTGTAATTTTATTTAGGTCATTTCAAAAGTTTTGTCCATTTTTATGAGTCTACTTTAAACTGTAATATCTCAGTAAATATTTATTCAATTTAATCGAAATAAGCGCCATTTGAATCAGTGCACTTTTGCCAACGTAACACAAGTTGATTAATTCCATCAGCATAAAAATTGGGTGCTCGGGATTCGATTAAGTCAACGAAGGCCGTTTTTGCTAGGTCCTGATTGGCAAAGGTTCTACC